>VTPC01090160.1:132467-180740 GCA_011009095.1 Ignelater luminosus
AAAAAAAGAGGAATACAAGTGTCTAGACACTATGTTTTCTTCTTCAGACCAATATCTAACAATAGTCTGCAATTTCTTCTTTCCCTCAGCATTTGTTGTTTCGTCAAATTGCAACGTATATGAAATGGATGAAGAAGCATCTTTTAAGTTTTTTCTAAAGAAGTAGGGCTCTAATGCCTCTTTTATTAAATATCCAACCTTTCTAGGTGAAAGTGAGATTTTTTTCTGGTATTGCAGCCTTGCCAAACATTGCCTCGAACAAATGTTTAATATTGTTGTACGAATTGGCTGCAAAATCAGCTACGACTACTTTTAAACACCACAACAATTCGGCTGCTTTAATAGATTGTTCTGCATTACTTGATAAATTAGAAATGTCCAAGATTTTAGAGTTTCCACTTCTCTCTCCACTAATTGTAAGGCGTAATTGGTTGGGTGTCAATATAATTGTTATTTTTTGAATATGTTCTTCTGTATTCATGTGCTGTTCAATGCTTTGCTATCCTTTAGTAGTAGTTATAGTAACTATATGTCAGTTTTCTCCAACCAAAAATCTTTAAATTTAACCTTACCCATCTCACTAAAAACATCTTATGAGTGAGTACAGATTAAGATACAAAAAGTTTAAAATGTACTTACCACTTACCAACAAAAAAAAACCCGAACAAAAGGCGCACTGATTGTTATATATCTTAGGTTAAACTTTCATTAAATATCTTCTTAATAATGTGTACAGATGTGCGCAGTACGTTTACAATTTTTACCGTTTAAATTTCAATTTTTTTAATTTAACAAAAGCACCATCTATACGTTACGTTTCAAAGCTTGTGTAACCAAAAAAAAAGAAAAAAATCCGAACTGTTGCAGCTGTGTTAAAGAAATATATTTTTTTCATTTAGTTTTAAAATTTTTCATTTTATGTTTGAGAATAGTTGAAAAAAGAACCTTTTTCATTGAAAAAGTAATAAAATATAAAAAAAGTTACAAAACAAAGAAAAAGGAACTTTTAGTTAAAAAAGTAACTAATTCTTTGAATATGCTATTTGATCCTTTGCTATCTCCTGGTTGGTGTATTTGTTTACATTGAAGATCCACTGAGGAGAATAGCAATACTTTGTATATTCCACTTCCAAAAGGCCAAGAAAGTTCCTGATACTCTCCATGTTAAAACGATGGCTCGGAATTTTCTAAGTGAAAACTGATACTCGTGTCTATTCATAAAAAGGTCAAACCCTTCTCTCCCAGCCATGCCTTCATTGAATTGATTGTAAATTCCATTTCTTGATAAGCCACTCGCTGTATATCGTTACGAGTGATACCATAAGACTTTTTTCCCATAAATAGACAATACTCGACCAGTTCCTTGGCGAGTCTTGGAGAAAGAACAGGCTTTACTTCTTAATTGTTTGGTTACCAAAAAGTTTGAATCAACATCTCTTTTAGCCATTCATTTAGTGTTTCAATTTTTTTCCTAGTGGCTTTTATTGCATATAACATATCTTCTGGGCGCCATTTCTATCCCAGTCCTTTCTTCTCTGTCCCTACTTCCTTCTTTCTATAGTGATATCTATAGAACAAACAGTGATTGTACTATGGAGCAAATAGGCATTTAATACATGTTTGTAATCAAACTTTTTTGACTTTGTTAAACTTAAATTGTGTCTACATTATAGGAATCTATCAAGCAAAGATCTGTAGCAGTCTTTCGAAAGAGCTTTATCCAAGTCTATTTTTTTCTGAACTAAACTGAAAATCTACAAAAAAAAAGAAATTTCAAATACAACATAAAAAGTTTTTTCACAATTTTAGTTTGTCACACATTAATTTCAAATTAATGTAAAGGTTTTAAAGATGAGTTTAAAAACGCTCAAGAATTCTTTATATTTCAGAAATTTTAAATTGCTCAGCTAATACCAGACATTTTGGCCTTAACGTATTACTACAACGCATCCCATAAATTCCTTTTATCCATTTATTTATGTTTCTGATAGAATAACTTGACAGGACGAGGCAAACCTTGTATCTAGTCATAGGACAGTTACATGCGTTTGTTAACGCTAATTGTCATTTTGTGACGAGGATAAAACGCCGATATATTATGATACACACAAACAAAAGAGAGATAGTAGGTGTTTTCGCTTAAGAAATTTCCTTATAGTGTGTACTGGTTACCATTAAACAAGGCACATAATAGGTGGTGTTTGAAAGCACCTACTCGTAATTCCACACGGTTTAGTTGGTAAATATTCATTAACAGCCTTGTTGTACTGTAATTAAAGATTAAATAACTTAAAGATGTAACATGAAGGTTTAGTCGAGGAAGATCAGTTCCTGGATCTAACCATTTAAGGCTTTTAATTTTTTTTCCTTTACTTTGAAGTAAATTGCATGCCATGCAGTGTTTATGGTAATTAATAATACTTTGAAATGAAGATGTTTTGCTAAGAGTTCATTACGTAATAAATTTATTCTTTACAAAGTCTATAACAATAATAATAGTAGGTTTGAATTATATTTGTTTATCATTATCTATTATTATCCACTTTATAAGGAATCGTTTTCCAGTTGATTTCATCTAATTTATACTAGAGGACGTAAGTTGCAAAATAAAATTACTCTATCTAACTAAAAACCGTAATCTTCTTTTGTTATTTATATAAAGGAAGATATGTATCGCGAAAATTGTGCAATTTTATCTTAGAATAATAACATAATATTTAAATATTATATTGGAAAATGCAATTTAGCAAGCTATCTTCCATTTGGATCGAATAATCGAGCAAAAAAGCCTTTTCCCTCTAATAACAGTAATTTCCCCACCTTATTTGTATCATAAAAATATCTACTGTAGAAGGTTATTCATCCCTTCTTCTACACGTTGCATTCTTCTTCACATCACACACATATCTATAATTTGCAAATAGTTCACCTGCTACATTCCGCTTAAATAAGTCGCAGCATGTGGTTTCTTCTCTCGCTAACTGGTTCTTGCTGATGAAAGTTTGTCTAAATTTAGTTTGAGATTAAACTGGTTAACGTTGAATTTACGGTTCTTTGGCGGCTTCGCATTTTTATTATTATTAATATTATTAGAAATTATTGGCGTATTTTTATAATTTGCGAGTGTCAAGATTCATAATAATATTTGTCTTGTTAATGGCTTTAGAAAAATTTTGATTTCCTGACTTCTAACTACTGATTATTATCTATCTATCAATAAGGGAAAAATAACTTCTCCGATTCAATCTCGATAGAGCTGTCGATTATCTCACATGCCGCTATAGCAAGAAAGAAAAAGATTAATAATAAATATCAATTAAAAAATGGAAATTTATTATTGGACTTATACAGTCAACATACTAAATTTCGCGGCGTGTCCACGTAATTATAATTACGAGGGTTATTTGAAAAATATTTGGATTTACTCTACAAAATATTTGTTTTCTAATTTTAAATAAAAAATAAATTAACAATAAATTATTATAACTTTCAAAACAAAACTATAAAATAGTTTTTTAAGAAATATTTCTAGCTATGACCTGCCACCACTGGTTTGTTGATATCAGACAATAAAGAAACGAATTTGTAATTAAGAAATATCATAAAGAATGGAAAAACAGTTGTGTTGCTGACAATGTTTTTTTGCTCCAGAGTTGACCTTTGAGAGTTTTAACATTTGATAGCTTCAGAAATGACTGATCTAGTTATTCAGTAACAAACGTAAGAAGCAGGCGATATGTTCTTCTTGTGATTTATTTAGATTCTCTGTTTCCTTGTTTTTCTTTTCGTTTTTCTGTAGTACTTGTATTGTGGGCAGTAAGCGTATGACTTGATAGTCCTAGTGGAACTGACACTTACGTCAGTCTGCTTGTCAAGTGCAAATGCTCATCACAAACAACACAATGTGGGATTTATTGAACAAGCACTACAATCCAAAAAAAAACCATTTTTAAAATTAGTCTCCAAGTTTTAATGTAGATCTAATGAAATCAAATTTTAATGATATGTATTTGATTAATAGTTCCAATGAGAACAAAAAGGAAAGTCATCGAGTTTCACTCTCCCATTGACGACGGGGCGCTTTATTTATTAATAAAATTACACAAATAATATTTATTTAGAATTATTATTGCAAGTTCTTTTACCAATGTGAATATGAGCAATGTGTGCTCTAATTTGAGCCTTTCTTATACATTGAATCAGCCACCGGAACAAGGACTCATCTTGTGAACTTCAAGTTTTACAGGTGATAGGTTTTCTAGAGGAAATAAATTTTTAATTACTCTAAGATTATGAGGAGCTGTAGACCCTTCACCGAATATAAAATTTTACCGAAAGGGCTCATAATTATGTAACAGCAATTCATAATAGTTGCTACTTTTAGACCCCAATTACAAAACACTAAGTTCATTTATAGTTTGATACTGCTGGTATTAACTTTTATTACTTTACATTTTTGTGTTTTGGTTACATTTTAGTATAACAAACTCAGTCTTTATTCAAGTCTTCTCCCCTTTTCCCCAGGCTTTAAGCCATTGTAAAATTTAACATCCCCTGGATCGTGAAGGTAACGTCCCAGGTTCTAAGATATATGGTAACTTATCTAATTAATTGGCAAGTTGGTCATACAAAAATTCAGTGGAAAACCTAATGGGATTTTCAACGCCCAATTGCAGCAGCATGAACCGATTTCTAACAGAACCCTGAAGACTTAGTACTAGCTTCCATGGACTCTTCTGATGTCTGAAGGTGAAGAGTCTTATATTTTGATATTAGAAATCCAATGCCATTTTAGTAACTGTCTTTTTAAAATACAAATCAAAGAAATCATCAAGATTTCTGACCATTAATCTCTTAAGTATCAAGACTACGATTTTGACTAATGAGCTTAACACATTTTCATCCAGCTTCTTTACCTTCTCAATCTGCCCTCTTACTGTAAAATGGTGCCAAGTTCTTGAAAACGATTATTGAATGTTCTTGACTGTACCAAAACTTTATCAGTGTGTAAAAAGTTTGTGAAACAAGAGCCTGCAAAGGCTTGAGAAACTCACCGAGTTCTAAACATAACATTAGGTCGTTCTTCTACTCGCTGGTGATACCACAATATAGTACAACTGCAAATTTTAAAACAAACACTACATGGGTTGAAAAGTTTCCTGGATCAACACATGAATGGCACTTTAGTGAGATATGAGTATTGTGTTTCGACAACTTAATCTTTTAGAGGGCGCTATCTATATTTTGATATCGATCTATGGTTTAGCTTGTATTTTACAAGCAATTGAAGCTGGATTGTTTTTCAGTTTGTGAAAAATGAATAAATTTCAAATTCCTAGTACAATTCATTAGCTCTATTTGAAAGGCTTATTAGCAACTGATATTAAAATCGGTATGTATCAAACTTTGGCTGAGTCTGCACCATCGTATAAAACTGATTGTTTTTGGGTCGGTGAATTTAAACGTGGTTGCACAAGTATTTTTGATGCGGAAGGCTAGGAGAGGTGACAACACCAGAAATGATAATCGTATTGAATGACTGTAAATAGAAGTTGAGTGAAATTGTTGGCATCGTAAACATCTCAAAAGAGCGTGTAAGAAATATCTTGCATGAACATTTACATATGCAAAAGCTTCAAGCAAGATGGGTGCCGCGTTCACTCACAATTGATCAAAAACGCGAAAGTGTTACAACTTCACAGCAATGTTTGAATATGTTAAAACAGAATAAAATGTTTTTTATCCGTTGATTAATAACGGTGGATGAAGCGTGGATTTACCACTACACACCGGAATCTAGAAAAGTGCACAGTGGTTGGAACCTGATGAAAGTCGACCAAAGCGACCAAAAAATTTGAATTGAGCGAGATCCTTATCTTTGGATTTCGCAGAACGTCGCAGAGAAAGTTCCATTTAGTGATATTACATTCTCTACTATCCTCGTAATATTATCATCTTTCGTTTAAATAAATTAAACTTGCGCGATATATTTGTTTGATTCATGTCACGGCCTCCAGCAACTGCAGGCCAATAATAGTCCCGCCAACCCCTTTCTCCTCTGATCTGGTATACGTACTTATTACTAAGGGGAAAGACACACCAAGCCGCAGAGATTTTCTCTACCGCACTGCTGCCTTCGCCCTTCCTAATCAATTCTCCCAAATAACACCACATCTGTTATCACGTCTTCGCATCCATTCTTTTTAATTAATTACGAATCATCTTTCCAGTCATATTCTGTCCGTTTTCTGGTAGCTGACGTGAGCGGTCTGGGTTTACGCTTCGTCAGAATACCGTGCCTAACGCCTCACCGCCGGCGAACTAGACATATCGACATGGAAGGGCCCGTATAATAACGACGGGCGGAATAATTGGTTCCTGTACCAAAGATTCCGCATCCACAGTCAGCTGGAAAAGTTATGGCCACTGCATTTTGGGATACACATGGAATCTTGCTTACCGACTATCTTATGAAAGGAAAAACGATTACTGGCGAATATTATTGTGGATTATTGGAGAAGGTGAAGGATGCAATCAGAGAAAAACGACCGCATTTGGCGAAGAAGAAAATTTTCTTTCTTCAAGACAATCCAGCTCACAAGTCCGCAATGGTGATGGCAGAATTGAATCAATTACGATTCGAATTGCTTCCTTATCATCCACCCTATTTGCCCGATTTGGCGCCTAGCTACTATTTTCTGTTTCCAAAATTAAAAAGATGTTTGCAGGGAAAGAGATTTGCATTGAATAATGAAATCATCGACGAAATAAACGCATATTTTGCGGAGTTTGTCAAAATGCGATACAAGAAAGGCGTAGAAATGTTATAAAATCGTTGGGTGAAGTGTACAGAGCTAAAAAGATGTTATGTTGAAGAATAAATTTAAAAAATGCCAAAAAGAATGTATTTGATTGTCAGTACAGGAAACTTTTCAGTCCATGTAGTATGTAGTGGGCCCTTGTTGCACCGGCATATTTATTCAGTTGCAGTTGCAAGAAAAAGGTTTGTCGTCTCTGTGAACATGCGAATGTGTTTTGCTTAATAGAGTGATATGCATAATAATAAAAGTCTTTAACTAAACTTTAGTGTCTTTAGACACTTTCCACTCTAGGACAATTAAGCATTTCGATACTCTGGTATATCACCAGATGATGTTAAATAAGGCCGTTCTGACGTAGATCAGCTGGTAACTGTCATTATAGACCTGCAACATCTGGAACTTTGAGTAATCCTTATTATCATCATAGGTTACTGTAGTGGCTTGCTCATAGCTGGACATATTAGATGACAGCACTGGGTCTCTTCCAATTGTCGATTTTGAAGAATGCTAACTTCTTTGGATTTGGATTTGTTTCTTAAAGGAATGTCCATTTTATTCTACTAAACTGATTTTCTATGATCGAATCTAAACAAACTCTAGAAACTGTTGTGCAATTCTCCAGATGACTTTTCATTTTGTGCTTCTTTTTCCTGCCTGTTAGCATGATAGAAGTCTGTTTCATTGGGTCTCTCATTATACTGTTAATCGTAGGTTAGGTTAGTTTGTATTAAATTTGCATTGGGTTAGATCAATTTGTGTTTGATTAATCAGTTAGGTTAGATAAGATTGAATCAAATTAGGTTAGTTTTCGTAACATTCCAAACTCAATCAAGGTATGTGGTTGCTCAACGCAGCCTCTAATGTAGTAATTGAAAAATGTGAATCTGTGTTATTTAACAGTCAAAACTTAAAGATTTTCTAACCGCCACGCTCTATCTGATCTAATCCATGAAGCTCAGTTGAATTCGACATAAAGTAAGCAAAGTGTTTGAAATCTGCAAGAGTTATTAATAACTTAAATAAAGATTAATGAGTTTCAAACAAAAACAATTCTCCTCAAACAGAATGTATAATTTCAATCAAAAGCTGTACAGGTGAGTTGATTGATTAAATAACCGCTAGATGTGTAGATGAACCAGTGATCCATGTGACGTTTTCGTCTAGTTTACAGATTTATATCGGTTTATCTGATCGTAATTACTCATTTCAAGTTAACTCGCCTCAATAAAATAGACTCAAAATAAAAGAAACCACTCGAGTACCTCTGACAAGATATACAAATCTGCATTAGTAATAAAATAAAAATTTATAAATAAATACAACGTAGAAATTATCCTTTAAGGCAAATTTTAGTCAGAATTTAAAATTAACTCGCACATCATTACGTATTTTATTTAAATTAATCATCAAAACTGTTTTATACCAAGATTGATCCTTTCCGTTAAACTTGTTGGGAAATAAACGACAGAATACTTAATTTCCTTTTGTAATCGACCTTGCAATTTATTATTGTTGTTACAAAGACAAAATTAACGCCACTGACGTAATTTACACTTTGCAAGTTTTATTATCGCAATAATTTTTCGCTTTTCCAAGTCATATAACAGTACCCGCGGCATCGTCATATTTTAAGGAAACCGAAAGGATTCTTCTTTTATATCGACCTTGTGATAACGGTTGGTTAGTTAACTTGACGAAAGGAAATTGTTCCGCTTCGTGCTTTCATATCCGGTCAATTTTTATTGCAATATGAGTTGTTTTATATAACAAATTAAATGCCTAATAAAAATAATAATTGTAAACTCCCACGCGTGGAAAACCAATCTTCAAGGATGGTCAAGCCTTAGTCTTCTAATATTTTAAAATTATGACAAGTAAATTTTTTTCTTCATCAACCATTTAATCTTCTTCAATGTGTATAAGACAGCATGACTAGACCTTTATAAGAGAGAATATCCATTTAAATTCTAAAATTGATTGATATTCGATTAAGATCTGCATAACTTCTTTATCGCGAAACAAAAAAAGAGTTTAATGTTTCTAAATGTTACATGACGGAATATGAAAATAACCTTGACAAAGATGATACTAAATAATAATCGGATGTATAGAGATATTTTAGATCCGGGCAAGATACAAACTACTTATACAGCAACCTTGTAAGTTAAGTAGTAATTCTTGATTTTTTTGTAATATATAATTCTACGTTAGTTTTTGTAGTAATGAAGCAGTTAGTTGCTTTCATGTCAGTTACACGGTATATCTAAATAACAGCTTATTCGCTTAATAGATTTATTTGAAACCAATCGATGCAGGAATAATTTAATAAATCGCATTAATGCAGATTTCGGTTAAAATGTTAGGATGGAGTGATCTAGTGAGATAAATCAGTCCTCATACAGTCAGAATGACGAAAAGACTCGAAAGCATTTAAAATAATAGTCTTAATGTTAAATATAATTCTGGAACCAATCCATAACGAGCTTTTTTTGTTTTTTATCTACTGTCTTGGTTTTAATATCAGTAGCAGCAGCACTATAAAGGTTGCATGTTTACTTACATTACAATGTTTGTTGTCCTGCTGCTTCTAAAGAGAAGCTTTCTAAAATTTTTGTCCATAAATTGTCGTTAAATCGCTTTAATTTTAGTACAGTAGTAGTATCTCTGACACTTTTGGGAGTTTAGTTAATTTAATGGTAACAAACTCCTGTAGATTTGAACTGTAAGATTGTGCCTACTCTGGCTTACTAACTGCTGATTTTGATTCTTCTTTTAAGGCACATTTCCCAATTTTGGCAAAACCTTGGCGGGCATAACTATTAAGGGATGATCAGTTTAAAATCTGGCGCATTAAATTCTTATAAAAAACTAAGAAAAAAACGTAAATGAATTAAACTCTAATTTGTTCTTCTAATACACTTTCTAACCTACAAAATAATGCCAAATTATTTAAGAAAAATTTTAAAAACCTTACAATAACCGAGTATTTTTCTCAGTTTTCTTTTGGTTTGCGCCCAATACCTGTCTATAGGACACAATTCAGGGCAATTTGGCGAATTCATACCTTTAGGAACAATTTGAATGTTGTTTTCTTCGTAAAATTCTTTTGCACCACGACTGTAGTGTCACGAAGCTAAGTCCGACCAAACGAAAGCAGAAACTCTACGATGGTCTAAAAACGACTTTAGTCTCTTTTGTAAAGCATTCTTGCACATAAATTTCGGTGTTAATTGAACCGGTCTTTATAAATTCATCACTTTTCAAGTTGCAGCTGCAGAGAGCCTGCCAAATCAGGTATTTTTTTTTTGATATTTCGTAATCTTATGTTTATATTTAGAATCTACATTTCCTCTTTGATCAGCAACGTAATACTCTTGTCCTGGGATCTGACTGAAATCTGCAACGCAGTAGGTTTCGTCATCCATGACGCAGCAATCAAATTTTGTTAGAAAATTGTCATATAATTTTCTGGCTCGAGTTTTGGCAACTTTTTGCTCAGTAAGATCCCCGTTTCGAACTTTTTTACTTTGTACGACTTTAGACCATTTTTCACTTTAATTCGATGAACTGTGCTTTTTGATGTACCAGCTACCACAGTAACAGTCCTTTCTGATATGCTTGGGTTTTTCTGAAATTGCTTAATTTTATTTTTCTCTCTTCTTGTATCAGCTTTCCTGTTTCTATCTGAACCAATTGGATTAATTTTCTTTAGCTCCGCGGGCGGAATTGTGTTCTGTGAGTAATTCTCTATCTGCTGATACCAAAAACTTGCTGTGAAAACGGCTCTTTCTTAGGGGTAGCTATATCGAACAATTGCCCCAATTTTTCTTTCTACTGACAATCGTTTTTTATAATTACTTATTACCTTTTGTTCCGGCGAACGTGGGATTTTTAAACTTTTTGCGAGCCGAACTTGAGAAATATTGCATTTTTCTCAAAGAGTAAATTATTTTAAAGTAGTTAGTTGCTAAATTAACATTGCAATGACAATTAACAAATGACAAAATTGTTTTTACAATCAAACTACAAACAAGACTACTAGACCAAGGATTACCCTGCCAAATTGTAAACGGACCATTCCTTATATGAGTAGTAAGCCTTTTCGAAATTTTTGTAAGAAGCTATGAACAAATAAAATTAATCCATTTTTGACCCGCCGATAAAACTTTGCTTCTTCAACCCACCCACCCATTAAATGGTTGGGTGGACTTCTTTTGCTTAGAAACAGGTTTAGAGATTTTTATTTACCCAGCAAGTCTTTCTGTAGCTTGCGCCATCTTATTAACATTAAACAAAAAGTTTATCATCATAAATCTTAACCTAATTTATTTAAATCCCGATAAATTATAGTGACTTTCTGGGTGTTTTCTTCATTTTTGGTATTAGTAGATTAACGAATTCAGCTGGTGCTCATCTCGTCACGTCACTAACCGCTGAGGTGTTGATGCATTCGAAAGATGTAACCCAATCTAGCCAGCAAAGACTGTAAATGTGATAAATACTTACCAATTACGTTTCAACAGTCTGAAACTACTAATGACCTAATGGAAATTTATTGTGTCAACAGAGACAAAATGTATACTACGAAATGCATTTTTTCTCCACAACCTTCTTGAAGACAGGAATCTACACAGAAACACTACGTAAACCACCTTTCTCGGTTTCTACAAGTATCAATGAAGATTCAAGACTAAAACAATTATTTTGTTTTAATTCTTCATCAACTGGTTTCCGATTTATAGACAATGAACTAATTAACTAGGAGTTCATTTTTCGTTTCTAAAATCAGGAACAGTTTTCATTTTAGTTCAAATATCATTTTTAGTTGTGATTCTTCCTGATTCCATCACGAGTCCTAGACACCCGACTGTAACATTCTTTCCTTTTCGACGAGCTCGACGATCGTCCATTGCTTCCCGTGTTTTCCTAGCATTAGAAGGTTTGCGATCCCCATATTTACGGTTTCGTACTGTTGTCCGCTACCGAACTCCACCTCAACAGATATTTTTTGTGTTCATCAACCAACTCGATGCAATATTCGTCGCTTTCATCGCCAACATGCTTTTCCGACGTCCATCATCGCAGTCTGCATCTAGACATTCTCTAGACGTACTTCAACCACTTAAATCGCTGCCCGACACCAGATCCACACCATAGAAATACAAGCAACTACCCAAGCAAAAAGGTTTCAAGGACTGTAAAACAATATTGAGACTAACGTATTTATTTTGAGCGTAGTTGTAGGTGCTGGTACTTACTAGTGCTGGATTTTTCAACGTATACTGTATCTCCTTATCTTCTTCTAGCACTGTGGCACGCATAATGAAGAAAAGTTCTGTTCCGTGTGGATCGCTTTTGCTTCTAATTGACGAGACAACGCAAAACTAAACTTGAATCGGATTTCACATGAGAGACTACACTAATCAAGATTGATAGATGAGATCAACAGAGCTGAGAGTACCCGAAATTTTATTATAAATTAAGAATTTATTTTTATCTTGTGTCTATTTCCTCTTTCATAGCTGCATATTATTAACAATACCTTAAATTTAGAATATATGATTACTCCGGAAGTGTCACCTTGACCAGGAATGTTCGGTCGTGTCAACCTTTTTGAGGGTGTGTACATGAATATGAATTAGTGGTCAGATAGAGATTAATATTTGCACATAAATCATTTGTTATCTTTAAAACTGTATTTATTATATGCCACTAAAAAAGCTACTTACCACCCGCACATTATATTCATATAAAAACGTTACAAACGTCCTTCTTCTTTTTGCTCACTTCTTTTTCTTATTTAACCGTATCTTCTCTACAGATTGTGTATTTCTTTAACAAATGTACAGCTGGAAAGTGAGGTAAAGGAAATATAAAACATCGCAACTAATAATAACTGTAGTGAAATAAGTAAACAAAATAAAAATAATAAATTGAAAATAACCGCATCTGCTTCGTTTACTATTACACAGGATTTCAAAGCGCCTTAGGTAATGACAAATACCAGTCATATAGCGAAAATTAAATCTAGTGACCTCAGATAAATAAACAATTGTAAAAAGAAGTAAAACCGGTAAAAAAGAACCGCTATCTAATCAACACAATACTTAAAATTGGTATGTGTAGACGCAAATTTGACACCTATGCAAAAAAAGAGCTTTTCAAGAAATTTCATCTTCAACGCATTTCAATTTTGTCTTTAGGCAACTTCATAAATTGTAAACTAAAATGGAATTCTTAAACCGCAATGACAAATAACTTTTAGAATGAATATGAAAGTTGTTATCATCGGCTACTTTGTAAATGTGAATAGATTCCACATATTAGCATCCTTTACTTTTTCCCATTCATATTTAATATTTTCCTTTTAGTTGTTTCTTGAGGCCAACAAGTAAACAATCAACTTTTTGGAGAAATTCTAATTTTTATGTTTATACAAATTAGAACCTTGGGTGGGGCATTTAATTATCCTTGGTGGAAAGCCCACGTTTTTATTAAATTTCATTTCCTCTCACTATAATTTAATTGAATTTTTGTTTTTAATGAGTAGCTAACATAAGAACAAAACTTACCCATATATTAACTATATTTGAGAAAATAGAGACTTTACAATATACGACATAATTAAATGTAAAATGGCACACAAGTTTATACAAAATAATGGAGAAGTAAACAACAAAAAAACCTTGATTTTTACCTTGATTACGGTAAAGATGCATGATATGTTAAATACATAGAATTATATAGTTGTAGTGTGTAACGGCCGGACTTACCGCTAATGTAAACACTAACTACGTGCTGTTGTTTTATTTTTAATCATGTCACGGTGTACAAACATGAATTCCACTACGAAATTATAGATTTGTCTTCTTTTGTATTTTAAAATCTCACACCAATATTTTTTGTGTGTCACCATGTACTTACTAATGTGCATTTTTTTCTTTTATTTCAGACTGCTCATTCCCAGTTCGGAGGGATTGGGTTTGGTATAAAAAAGGAAATATTTTTTCTAAATTTAGAAGACGGTTATTTTGGATGCCAAGTTAACGAATCGACAGACGTTTTACAACTTTACGAATTATCAAAATTATGCGACGGAACACCCGACTGCTTTCTAGGTTCCGACGAGCTTCGTAAAGAATTGAAATGTACAGGTAAGTACTTATCCAGATCGAAAAAACAAAATCGTCCAATACAATCTGTCAGTAACAATCGACATTTTCCCATTAAACATTTTTATGCCAGCAAATTACTGCTAACCACATGTTGGAATAGCGTAACTGCAATACATAAAGATTATTGATATGACATCCATTTATTTATTACCTTGTTCCAGGCGCCTGTATTGTAAAAGAAAGTTTTCTAATGAACGTTCCTTTAATAGACCTTTCTTACGTTGGGTTTCTTTTAAGTTTTGTTTTTGTTACATAAATGTTAATGAAGAATTATTGAACCAGTTTGATAATTTGTTGTTCGTCGTGTATCTCTGGATGTAGTAATTTAATCTAATAAAGAGTTATCTAAATTGTTTGAGGTTCACTGATTTATTAGCTTATCGTGAACAAAATTAAAATAGTAAATTTTTTATTAGTTTAAAGAAAAAGAAATCAAAGTTAACAACTAGAACTTTATTATTCTTCCAGAAATTATCTGGAACAAAATTGCGTCAATTTCACTTTCAGTTTTTTGCAAGAAGATTCCTTTTCTTGATTATTTGATTATTATTTAAAAGAAGAATTGAATCAAACTCGTTCCATTAGATTGCTTCTGTCATTATTCTAGGAAAACGCCAAGCAATAACTAAAAGGCTGATCGAAAGTTTATCATTCAGAAACACTGCATTAACCAAAATGCATAAGAATAAATAAACATCATGACGTACAAGAGTTTACCCAATGAACATATTTAAAGATAATCTTCATTGCAAACTCTTCTTGGATAGTAATTGATCAAGATCTACTTTTAGATTTCTTAACAACATTGATCAAGATCTAGGTTAGGTTAATTGCTTTACAAAGTTTCCTTTCAATAATAAAAAATTACAGCGACCTCCAAGACTTGATCTCTTAAAGACTTGGCTTTTGAAACGCTGATTTGGCACTAAATTGAAGTTATTTCTAGCACAATTAAGGGATCATCTTTCACATTTATTGGAAGTTCGTAAAATTCAGATGAAGACTTTTGGATCAGTCTCAATCGGTCTGAGCTACGTAACTCATCCAAAAATTCGACACCTACATAATTTAGGAATTAGTACGAAGATGTCTGTTGCTCTCAGAAAATAAGATTGTTGCTTGACCTTACTGTAAATATCTTAAGATAGCTAGAATAAAAATCATAGCTGGGCATTCTAGTGTGTTTGATATCAAAATCATCATTAAAAGAAATTGCGTTTAATAAAACGGACTTGAGCTGTTTGGGAAAGACCGGTTGGCTCAAAAAAGAATCAAACCCAATGAGTCCGACCAAAACGATCATTGGTTTGTACAGCTCGGTCAGACTGACAAGCCTAAAGATCTGAAACTGGCTCTTCAGTAAAGATTGATATAAAGTTGAAAAACTTCTACCAATCAGAAAGGCCCTATTGAAAAAAAGTTAAGTTATAATATCGGCAAGTCCGACTAGAGACGTAAGTCTGAAATCAGTTTTGTGCAGATCTGTTTATTGCGAGATCAACTTCGTGCAGTTGTTAGATTCAAAGACGTAACTGAACATCACATTTCGTTTGTTAATAAAAGCTTCTTGAAGGAATGTGCACTGTTTGGCAGTTAGAAGACAATCGATCAAAAACTCACTTGCCCGAAATTGCACCAATTTGGGAAGGTCAGTCGGACTGGAACATTCTACTAGCCAAAAGAATCTGTCTTAGCCTAGAAAGCCAAATACAGGCGCTCAAAAAGCCCAACTGGCCCAAAAGTGGAAATTTGAATCATGCGACATTGATCAAAAAGAATCTATGGGACCGATATGGATATAAAAATTCGAGATATTTGAAGGTCTGATCTAGTTCAGCCCAAACCAAAAGATTTCTTCCCACCAAAGAATATTATCTTAACGAATTCTTTATTCCCGTGGTGTTTATGTAGAGTTCTACAAAGCACAGTTTAGAACACACCTTCAGAAGTGTCTAAATCCTTCCATTCAATATTCATATTTAAAACAGATGATAGAATTTTAATTTTTGATGTTTTTGAGCAATTTGCGATTATATGATTTTGCACAGCTTTATACCATAGAAATATCTGCATGGCACATTTCCACCTACAAGAATCTAATTTCATGCAATAATCCTGCCCATAAGCAATAGAACAATCAAATAAATAAAATTCTTACATGACGTTTTCATATAAAAAAGAATTGTATTAACTTTCACAACATTTTTTACCACCTGGTTACATAATATATTGTTATTATAATTTAACGATCATTTACACTGAAATATAAGCTGATAAAAGATACATATAATCTGCATAATCTTAATAAAAATGGGTAGTGTTAAGATAGAAATTCTTGTCATGTCTCAAATATAAGATGATTATAAAAAAGCAGCCCATAAAATACGGCGTTTTAAGGTATCTTGAGTTAAACGACTTTAATAAATTAAGAAGAAAAAGATGAGAATCTGCGATGATGCTTTCCAAGCACACATGTAATATATTTGGAAAGAATAAATCATGAGAAGAAATTATAAAAATAAAAATCATTAAAATAGAAATTATATTTCCTGCTCTAAATGTGCTTAGATATTAAACACTTTCTAGATTTCAGTAATAAATAAATTTTAATAAAGTTATAATGTTCATTTAAAAATGATTTCTGATGCGTGTAAATTAATAATTTGCAAAATAGAAAAGTAGGAAGTTGTATTTTGCTAGACAATTAATGGTTAATCCCTAATCGTTTTTGGCTAGTCAGTCTTATTAGTTGTTACCCTAAGGGGACTGGAATTCTATTAAAAATGTTAAACGCATCCTTGAATTGTTCTTGGTTTTGTGTTGCTAAAATAACAAAAGCAATTAAGTTCTTTTGTTTTATTAAGAACTTGCCAAACTGAAACTTCCGTTATAGGTGTTGATTTGCTATTCATACCTCAATTTAAAAATAGAAGATTATTGGAGAAAAATAGAAAGAACCTTCAAGATCTATTCGTTATTGAAAGAAAGATTTGTTATGGAGCTTATTCTCTCTTTCAGACTTTAATTACAATTTGTTTTTTATCATTTGTTTTTGTTTCTATAGGATGTTATTGCTTTTTTTTGAGATTTTTTATTTGTGTTTCTTTCTCTTGTCTGCCGACTATCCACAACAAGATCAACAAAAATTATTAATCAAGTGTACCTGTTTTAGTCGTTTCTTTGAGATATATCAAAGTTAACTAAAATTTTACAATAGAATTTTTTGCCAAATAATTAAATGGAAGTTAGTTTTTTTCATGCCTATTGACATCAACTGAAGTACATGATCACTTCAACTCGAGAATTATTAACGATTGTCCCTTTCGCTTAAAGAACATCCACGGAAATTTCCAAGGGCCAAATGTCACTAAATAAGTACAGTAACAGTTAATGGGAAGAGTCATTCTCATTTATAAGGGGAATTTCTTAGTGTGTTCTGCGAAACGACAATACCGGTAGGAAATTAGTTCTTTTTGAGCTACCTTTAATTGAAGAACATTTTAATTTTCTGGATTCTTATTTGACAAACAAATTTAAATTCGGTTAGTTTCTCTGGATTAGTTTTCGTAAATGAAACAATGAAGGTAAGTCCAAACAACAAAGTTGCGCTTTAGTACCGCAACAACTTCTTTGGAAAAGAACGCAATACAGCATTCGATAAGATTGAAGGAGTTGGGATATGAATGGAAAAGAACAGGAAAGAGATATGCCGACTTTGGCCAAAAAGAAATGGGAGATCACGCAGGCTAATTATTATTACATCAAATCTCGATAGTGTTGAGATGCTGATTTGAGTGATAACCATGATCAACAACTTCACTATTTACTCAATTAGACAAACTAACTAACTTCACACCTAAGGAAGATTCTTTAGTAAAGAGCATTGCTCGTCGCATTCTTAAAATTCATTTAAAGAATTTATCTAAATCCAGTTAAAGATGAATCGCAAATATACTTCATATAAAGAGAACAAGAGTCATTTTTGTTTGAGAGGATGGTTCGCTAGCACATTTTTCTTTTTAACTCAGAAGAAGAACTTTAATAAGTAAATCGTAAACGAACGCAATTTCCTGACGAGTTATACACTAGTGGTCAAAAGTCTAAGTACACCTAATAATTTTATAGGTTTTCAGTATTTTCGGTTGTCGCATGCTAAATTTTGATTTAGAAAAGTTTTGTTTGTCAGTACTGTTCTGCAAAAACAATTATTTTATGGTTAATTCTTATCATATGAAACATACAACATCGAGACGTGTTTCCTGAACTTACCTGTTTTTCAATCTAATATAATTTTGATTTTTATTGCTTTTTCGTTCACAAATCCGTATTTTTTGTGATTAAACCTAGTAGGGTATAACTCAAAATAGCAAAAGCAGCTCGTATTTTGTTTCACCTAAGCGTCACTTGTCAAATCAATTTTATGTTAAATGTGTAGAGTGCGAACCATTTTAAATTGCTTTTCAAAAGTTATTATTATTCAAAAATGAAAATTAAAAAAGAACTGTCAAGTAAAATTAGAAATTCAGTAGTTACCATATCGAAGAAAGGGGAAAGTATCCGCAAAATAACGAAATTTCTACAGATATCAAAAGAAGCCGTTCAACGCACACTTGAAAGATATTCGTCTACCGGAAAGCTTAACAGTAAACCCAGATTAGGTCGTCCAAGAAAAACCACAAAATTGAAGATAATGCAGTTATCATAGTTAGCAAACACAGCAGGCCCAGAAACCGCCGATCTAAACAGCAGGCGAGAAGATCCGGCTAGTGTAAGTACCATAAAAGGACGGTTACGAAAAGCTGGTTTATTTGGCAGAATAGCTGTGAAAAAACCACCGTTGAAAGCCGAAAATCAGCGTAAAAGATTCATTTGGGCAAAACAACATCATAATTGGACATGTAATCGATGGAAAAAGGTATTATGGTCAGATGAATCAAAATTTGAAATCTTCGGTTCAAAACGTTGTGTTTAAGTGAGGATATCAGATGATTGTATAGTTGGGACTGTCAAACAAGGGGGAGGTTCATTAATGGTTTGGGGTTGTTTTGGTAATAATAAGCCTGGAGATCTACACAGAATAGAAGGAACTCTCAAAACAGAAGGATACAAAAAAATTCTTAAGGATCATGCATTGCCTTCTGATAAGCGTTTCATTGGGAGAGTATTCATTTTCCAGCAGGACAATGATCCTAAACACTCTTTTAAATTATGCAAAAGCCTTTTGTTTGAAAAAGAGCGAAGACGCGAAATAGTAGTTATGGCCTGCTCCCCCACAATCGCCTGATCTCAATCCGATCGAGCTTCTGTGGGAAAAGTTGGACAGGAAGATTCGGAAAAATTTTCCAAAGTCACATAATCATTTATGGGAACTTCTTCAAGCAGCGTGGCAAGAAATCGATACTAAAACTTTGGACAAACTAACAAATCGCATGCAATTATTAAAAAAATTTAATCATTCTAAGTTTTTTATTTATAGATTTAATTATATTGTTTTTCTATAAAAAGTACAGCGTTAGCTGTATTAAGATAATAATAAATTATATTAACAAAAAGTATTTGTATCTTTCTTTTTCTCAAAAATAAAGTTTCCGTAAGATGTACTCAGACTTTTGACCGCTAGTGTAAATATTTACGAGTGAAAACAATTCTGAACCACGCAACCTATTGTTATTTTTATCAGACGGTATCTAGAGAAACTTTTAAAGCGACAACAGGGATAGTCCAAACAGGTTAGATGTCTCCTGTAGAATACGAAGTGTCAACGTAAAGCATGAAAAGTAAACCTTACAAAATCACAATGTGACCGTTGGGCTTATCCTGTATCCATGACATCTTTTTTTTAGGTCTGTTTTGTTCTGTGCTACATCATGACTCAACTTTGTTTCTTTCTCACTCTAACCAGAAAGAGTGCCATCGATTGGGAAATCGTTTTTTAAACCTTAAAGATTCACAAGATCGTACAGTAACTTGTAATTTATTCTTTTGAGGAAAATTTCCTTGTTTTGGATTATGAGGAATATGCGGATATGAATAACAAAAACAAATTTTAATACAGCTATAATATTCAAGTATGCAGAATGTTTAAAACATCCTTATCGAATTATAAAGGTATAAACATTCATAAGTTGAATTTCCTAGATAACTACACGCATGGATAACGTCAGATAACACAATGTATTCAAGTGTAATGTGAGACGTATAATATAAAATAGAAAGGAAACTTTACTTATCTCTTGTTGCAGCAAACTTTTAACAAATTGAAAAGAAAACAATTTTATCAGATAAACCTTCTTTTAAAGCAATTTTTCCTCATTTATAAGACATCCTGTTGAAGTAACGTAATTAATTGCACTTGTTTTAAGTATTTATAAATAAAACATTTTAAAGTAAATTCTCTACGGATAGTTACATTTTCATGACACTATCCAAGTATATTAGTATCATGAAATCCTTTCTAAAATGTCAGCAATATATACAGAAAAAGTTTTTATTTTAAAAGCAACAAAACAACGAATGTGGTAATTAAATTGAATAAGAGCGCTTGGCAAAAAGCGGAAGCTGTAACGAGAATAAAATACGCGACATCTGTGGTGGTCGAGTAATTGAGAACTAGGAAATCCAGCTCCTGAAGATGCTAAAAGCAGTTTTATCCATGTTGGTTTTGGTTGAAAACGTTTAAACTTGATACGAACAAAATTATATAAAAACTTGTTTGCAAATAATCATTAATAACGAATAATAATAAATTCCATTATCTCAAGATGTGCATCTTATTACCATATTGTCAGTAATAACATGTAGCCTCCAGCTATTACTTATTACTTTACCACACAGTGTTGTTTGGACTGGTTTTTCGAAATTAATGTCTCTAGTTTTGTTACGAAATTTAACTCTTTAACCTATTATTTAGTCTGCATTGTTTTTTTAAATGTTCTAATATAAATATGGAAAAAGATATATTTAACATTTTAGAAAGTCTGGAAGGTAAAAAGTTCAGTGTTACGAAAGATATGAATTTATATTCTGGTCAAATGAAAAGATTTTTAAGTCTAATTTAAAACAATAAAAGGAAACTCAAGGGGCTACTTTTAAAAAGTTTTATTATTAGAAATTATTAGTGAAAGTATCGTTTACATTCTATTATGAAAACAAAAACAATAAAAAACAAACATAAGCCACCCATATTAATAAATCTGTCGTAAGATGACACCTACGTTTCCACCTTGAATTTCGCGCCGCAGGAAATCATGTCACAAAGATACCTATAAGTTGTTCTATGTATTAGAAGCTATACACGCATGAATCTACTATTATGAATGATTCATGAATGTAAGTTTAGTACTATGTGATCTATACGAAGATTTGTGTGCACCGATGGAAACAACGAAGGGGAAAGAGACAAGAAAAAAAACGAGATCGCCTTCGATATCAATGTCGTCCGTAGGAAGAATTTTTTTGACGCATGAATAATGGATACGGTTTCGAATACGTATGTGGGTTGTTAAATGGGTGTGAATTATCGCAATATAACGGAGCAGCACCCAATGTATAATATCATTGATATCTTAATAAAAAATAATCAAATCAGAAATTAAGTTAAAAAATTATTATTGTTGAGCAGATGGTAAAACGATAACGGTTATACTAACGGAATAAGGGAGAAATTCTTGGAACTAAACAGAAGACAAGTTTGATATTATTTTTTTTATATTTCCGCTACTTTTCTTTTGGTTAAACCTTGTTAACGGTTAACCGCTTCTAAGATTTGCGATTAAAACAATTCAAAACGTTGCGTAAGAAAATGAAATAACTAACTAATAAAATTCGAAATTATGAAACAAAACACCCATCTGGATAATTATAAATTGTACGGACTTCCTGATGATTGATACGTCACACACACAAGTGCCATGTATAGTTTTCTATGAAGGACGAAAAGATGTCTTTGTCAAGATTGTTTTTTTGTGCATATTTGCAAAAAGTAACTACCAGAATGGTTTGTTTCCGTTATCAAGCAATATAAAAATAAAAAGAATTATCTATTAAATATGTAGAGACTATGGTAGCAAAATTGTATCGAGGCCTACACATTTTAGTGAGCCACACTATACAATTACAATACAATCTGTTATGTTCTGAAAAATTCATTATTAATTTTTTTCTGTCAATTTAAGTACATCCACAATCATTTGAATGAGACACTCATATCGTAAGAATGCTTCGACTGCATGTGATTCGTTACCTAGAATCTGAGTAATCACATTCTGAACGTCCCTTTATAAAATTTGCTTCATTATTAATGATTATGACTGTACATGCATCTTTATGGGTGTAATTTGAAATAATACTAAGTCGGTTGACCTGTCGATGATAGCGATGACATTAACATGGTATGGTAGTTAAAGGTGCGGATAAGTTATATTGGCAGTTGTAGTTTGGGTCCATTCGACCTTTTTCAGGATAAAGTGATAAACAGGTGGGTGACCACAGCTTGTTGAACGGAGCTGGCAAAAGAACAGGAAGGTAAAGTTAAACCCGATGGCAATGACAACCTCTTCCATAGGAGTGTCTTTGTCTGTGCAAACCTGATCCTCAAAACGATACCTGTACAGGGAGCTTGTGTGACAGATAATTATGTAATCAGATTGAAGATGAATTGTCTCCGTATGTTTATTGATATTATCTAAGGTAAAGATCGAGAAGACCCTTTCAAAGCTTGTCTATTCGTTGCAGAAGTTATTAGAAATGTACTGATAATGTCCCTTCGAGATTTTAAAGGACCAAAGATCAATATTTATCAAATAAGAAATAATGGACAGTCATTTTCAGCTATACAGGGTAAGAGATTGCTTCAAGAGCAACAAAATAGTTGTACATTGAGCTGACCACAGTCTTGATCTTAATTGAAGGCAAAAATCTTGACTTGATTCAGTATTTACAAAAAAAAACTGCTTTACAACCCACAAACGATCAAGAAACATAACAGAATTCTCTGATAGCGTGTTTAACCAGTAAGTGACAGATGTAACTGTAAAAGCGGACTCGTTAAAATAACCTTCGTTCTCTATTCCATTCTAATGAATACATTAAACTAGTTAAATGAACTCTGAACATTTTCACTCAGAAGAGATAGCTAGAGAACCTAGAAACAAGTTATTCAAACATCTCAGAATTCAGTCACACTTCAATCAGGAAACTTTCAAAACACGAAGACTTTAAGATTGACCTTTTTTAGGTGTCAACTAAATCGAAAAGTCATTTTGAAAAGGAATTTTTAAGGAATCGTTAAACCCAATGACAGTAGTTTAGCGCCTCCCTTAGGCGTGGATGTCCGTCGGGCCGTGAAGTCGGGATGACCTGCAGCCAAACAAACCCGGTGAGAGGCCAGAACGTTATCGAGAAGGTTTTCTGATGTGTTCAATTTCAAGATTGCAACATGGATTTTACATGCGCGATCCTTGAACTCTACAAATTAATTGAGAATTTTTTATGATAAGTCTTGCTGTACCTACAAATAAAATCAACCTAATAGTTCACTCAGCATATAATTTTCACCATACTGGTTTGTTTGATGTGTTCATATACTTTTTCCAGCAACTGTATAATATTGATCTCACCTTGCGTTTGAAGAATCTTCTCAGAAAAAGTTGCATGTAACTAAACACCTCTTTATCATGCGGGTATTATTTAAATGTAAGTATAGTAAATTGAATGGTAGTGTCGAGCTATCTGAAATAATAAGGGACTTCCGCAAAAAAAATGAAGTAAGAGTAAAAAGATTCTATAGAGAAGAATCAACCTGGGCTTTTTGAAAAAGCTTTTAATCCTAAGTAATGTTAAATCTCATATTTAATCTATTCTAGAATATAGTTGAAAGGAATCTAGTAAAAGCAAGAAAACCCCATGTAAAAGGAGGAAGACCATATTATGTAAATTATACACTGAATAGAAATTAGCCATAACCTTTAACAAAAGATGGATATTGAATTAGCTGTATATAATCATCCATCACTTGGTTATCTGAGCGAAACATCCTGTAGCATTAAAAGGACTTAAAGGAATGTTAGGAAAAGAAAGCATTAAAACAGAAAATAACGCGGCCTCCTATAATGTCTTCTAATAAAAGATTAATTATTGCACCATAATAAAATCGAAGAGCACTTCTATGTTATTACACAACGTATAATTATACAGCAAATAAATCTTAATTAAAATTAGAATTAGCCTCACAGTTCGTTAAGGTAATGAGATAAATTCAGGTTATCGGTATACATCGTTATCATATTCGCTATCTTAATGTTATGCTTTAACATAAAACAAAGGGGTCAGCACTCTTTAACGATTTTAAAAGATTATCCGTTTGCATTTTAAACATGCATTATTAATGCAATGAAAGGCCACCCACACACACATACTCACACACAAACACATACACATTCAGGTTGATGATCTAAAAGATTATCGTATCTACGGTTTTTCCCTCCTTTAGAATCTTCTGAAATTGTAATTACAATAATTCAAGCAGGTTTATTCAGAGCTACGAGCTCTTTGTTACCTTCAATATGGATTAAATTAGATGAGTGCAAGTTCAAATCGTTTTCGTGTTGCCCTCTGGTCTTTGAAATTATCTCTTTGCTAGTTCCTGATTCTTCTTTAACAGTTCTTGCTATTTTTTTGGAAATTCTGATGTAATTGAAGTTCGTGTTTCTGTGAACAAAAGGATTAATTAATTATTATTGATGCATTTATTAAAACCTACATTCTGCAATGTTGAGAAATATTTCTTAATTGGGCATTATAATTATTACACAGATGTTCTGTAAAAATATAATTTTGATTTATCAGTCTTCACTAATTAATCATTATATTAATTGAATAAATTGAATTGCCTAAATCTTCGTTAGACAATTTTGTAAAGTAAAATACTCTAGTTAAATAGGCCATTTTTATCTAATTAGCATGTCAATACTATCAGGCTTGATGAAAACCGCGAATAGGGAATGCTAGAAAGGCATCATTACCTTGGCGCTGTAATTACCAAATCCGAGAAAACTTGGTAATTAATGTTATGTTGAATTAGCCTGTTTTTGAGTGACTGCTATTATTCAGCACAAGATAAATCCAGTGTATCAGTTACATAGTCATACATTGTCACTAACGCCAACTTGAACAAATCAAACTCTCTTAGGTTTTATTACTGTGGAAATAAGAAGACAGCTGAATTCAGAATTCGTCTTTTTTGAGCTTCAGTTGTCAAAATGGGAATTGTCATTGATATTATCCTGTAAAGTCGCTTGCAATTAACGGGGAAAAGTGCTAGACAGAATCGTAGAATGAAACAATATTTGCTCAGTGCGTTTACTTTTCGACCAATTTGGCAACCAAAATCTCCAGATTGTTTTGGGAAATGTCTCAAGGGTGGAAAATTCTGTTAAACCGATAGTTTGGCCAAAGACATGGTCATACTGTGATTTTGTAAAAATTAATTTTTGCCTTGTAAAAGAAGGAAACCTGTGATCTTCTAAAACATTTAGGCATTTTGAAATGATTTTTTGAAGATTTTGATACCTTTGCCTCAGCTGACTTGTCTTAATCGTGCTTTTCAAGTGACATCTGCTGCTGACAATTTCCAAAATAAAATGATTCGATATCAGTAGCAATATTCGACTCGACTTTATTTAAGAGTAAGACCCATTTGAGAATGAGTTTTTTAAGAGTCAATTTCCTAAACTGCTGACATCATTGAGATTAGAAACAATAGCTATGCTTTATCAAAAATTAGTGTCTAAAATACGAGAATGGGCTTATTCAGAAGTGGTGATGTAATTCTGAAAGATAAGCCTATTTCAGTATAGGGATTTTCAAGATTTTCAAGATTTTGAGCAGCTATCTGTCGGTTACTGCCATGGACAATTTTTAAAAACCTCGGAATCCACAAAATCTTCTCTGGAAATTTACACAGTTTGATTATTATAGGGATTCTCAATTTTGTAATCTTTGTAAAAACAATACCTAACGCTTTCAGTTTCTATAAGTTACTTGCATCCCAATAATCAAAATCTTTTTATTACGTTTGGTATATTTGTTACGTTAAATATATCTCGTATAGTATTAATAAAGTAACTACCGCTAGCATAATCACATTTTATAAATTGATCTATAAGTTCTGTAAGGCATCCTGGAACATTTTATAAAACTTTTTAGCACGCAATCTACTTTAACAGTATAATTATGTTAAAAGAAACGTTTTTGTTTTGTTCGGAGAACTAAACTATTAGGTCAAATCGTATTTACAGATTTGCACGACCTCGCAAAACAAAGAACCAAGCACGTTTTACAGTCGTGAACCATCCTAATAGAATTTTAAAAATTCTCTAATTTTTTCCTCATCATTTATAAATCTCTAATAATAAAACATGTATTTGTTACAGATGACTGTGGGAAAGAAGATGGTAGCGTATGTCAAAATGGCGCCTGTCTAGACAACCAATGTCACTGTAACGATGGTTATGGAGGCTGCAGTTGTGAAGTACCAGGTAAGAATTTTTTTCCTGTTTAAATTGCAACCAGAGATTGTTGATTAGAACAGCGTTTTAAACACGCATTTCTTAGTTGCTAATTCACGCCATGCTTCACGATCTTCTTGTACTTACATTTGTATTTCTTACACATTCTTTAAATGCGTTTAACTAATCTTTATTTTATAAATTTCAGACGAAAATGAATGTAAATACAGGCCGTGCGATGTTTTCGCCCACTGTACAAATACGCTCGGTAGTTTTTCATGTACTTGCTTTCCTGGATACCATGGAGACGGCTTCCATTGCGAGGGTATGTTTTCATTATTTTTTTAAATAATAGTTAAAAGCTACTTGCTTATAGAGCATTTATAATAAATCCATAAATCAAAGAGCCTTCGGAAATAACAGTGGATGTGAAGCACAGATACTAACACATCAACCATTAGTCAAAATACAGTTAGTTCGCAATTTTCCAGTTTTATAGCGTCCACTAGACTTGTTGTTTATTACAGTAGATGTATCCTGCATCAAGAGATAATCAGTGATACTCAAGTCACGACCTTCCTTACAACCAGTTTGATAGTCTTAACGCCCTAAGGTTTTCTTCTATGCGTGTGTGTACAACTTGTCATGTACAAAAGCACTTTCGCGTTTGCACCTCATAACGTTAATTTTTTTTATTTACTTCAAAAGAGGACTAAAATGAAATTTCTTTAGGGGAAGAGGAATAAGAAGGAAATCATATTTTGTGCCACATCATTGGAAACAGAAAACAAATGGATTTAATCACAATTCCTCTTTAAATACCTCCAACTAAACGTCCGTTGTTAAACCGTGCAAACACATTAATTTCGATGACCGTCATCAATATCCGTTCAAACGTCCTTTCGTTGAGGGCGTTGAACCGTTGTCTATAATAATTTTTATATATCGACTATAGACAAGTCAGTGAAGAAAAAAAGGCTTCGATATATAGTATGAGACGTCGAATTATAATAAAATATAGATGAACCATAATTAAAATTAATTTTTTTATGAATCTTCTACCAGTGAAACTTGTTAAGATCTTTATCGTATGAAATTAACCAAATATGGGAAAATCAGCCGATTTTATTTGCGGCTGTTTTTTGTGTATAAAGATGTAAATGAAAGGCAAGATTTATGCAAATTGTTTTTTAAAATGTGTGTTGGGAGGTCAATATTTTTTTAAATTTGTTGTTTATTTGAATTTTTTAGGTCAAGCAAATGCAAAGGTTGGTTGATTTATTATAAAATGTAGATCTTGCAGTTCTCTATATTATTTAAAGTTTTGCACTGATTGCTACTCATCTCATTAAGATCATAATTACAAATTACGTTCTTTATATTGATTTTGACTTAAATCTTCCTCTTCTTCCTTTTTTTACGTATTCATTCCTATAGTTCCAGCTTTAGTGCCATGGTTTTTTGAAAATCTGCCTGGTCTAAACCTTCACTTATTATTATTTTAAACAATCTCTGTCTGTTTTCATCTCGATGGGCTAAATGACTTTCTACTTGTTTTGGACATCTTTACACCACGAATTAATGTGTTGTTTCTTAGTATTACGAGCTCCCACTAAATAGCAAAGAGACATTAAATTTGAGAAGATAAGAAACGCATTTGAAATTGCAACATGTTTTACGTAACTTTGCAAATGGAATTTCTAGCATCTATTACTTCATAACCTTTCTATTTAAATTGTTCAAAAATATGTTCATGGTCTTCTTTGATTTCCAGCACAAACAAAATCACCTTTATAGTATATTAAATCTCTATTTAAAACTTTCCGAAAGATTTCAATCTCTTTTAAGAGAAATAAATGTATTTATTCATTCTTACGTGTTTGCAACGATATTGTAATAATAAAATTCACATAAAAGCGTTTCAGAATCATTAATTCATTTCATATATAATTAAGTAATGAAAGAGTACACGATGCACATCATGCATAAATTGTATGCATTGAAAGCTAATTGAAATTACGCAGATCTTTTAGAATTTATTGCCGAGCTATAAGCTCTTTGGTTTTTAATTAATTCACGACGTTCGTAAAAATAGATATTATTGATGAACTTCAAGAAAGTATTTCTTCTTTTTTTACATAGCGAGATATTCTCTACTTGTTGGTATTGGGCTTCAACCCGTTTGCTAATTAATTTTCTTCCTTTTTTTTAATTACAATCTTTCGACTTGTTGAACAGGTCTATTTTCAGTTTACTTTCTTTGGTTATTTATTTAGATTTATTTGTCCTTAGTGTAAGGTTGTATGTTAACCATAATTCAATGTTTGATAGAAAAGGTCACTTTGGTTCAGACATAATGACGTCCTTTTTATGTTAGACCCAGAAGAAAATATTTTAGCACTACAGTTAATTGCCTTCTTAATTTCTAAACACACTTCGATTTTACCTATAATTATAATTCTGCTACTGGTTCAACTAGTAGTGACAAAATGTTGTTTTTGATTTATGGTACTAACCAATTTTCTAAAATTATTCTTGCATAGAGGACCAAGAAGTAATGGATTTATTTGTTACATTTATGGTCTGGTATGGGTCACTTTTCACTAGAGAATTTAAGGTATTACTATCCAATTTCATGAATCGCTTTAACATAATTTACTTCAAAGGTCAAGATTGTACTATAACAGAGACTTGCTAGCATGCTCTTAATTTGCAAGGCAAGTCGTCGATTGCGACACGCACTATTTCTATGTGTATTTCCACCAATGTCAGAAGATGGCCATGGCCAATCTTCATGCCTGAAGAAATCGTTATTGTTGATTTCCAACCACCTCTCAGGGGCTTTACAATCTTTTTTAGAACTGTCTCTTTATAGAGTGTTTTCACAGTTGCTCCAAAACAAAACCCCTAACCTACAGATGATGGAATGATAGCGTTTTCGGATACAGAGAATGATCTCATCAGCTTCTTCACTACTATGGGCATATACCCAATACAGTTTTTCTTCGACTGTGAAGATCTTCTCGTTCGGAAATATTGAGAACGATCTTGATGAAGTCAGTCTTGAACTGTGAATGAACAAATCATGAAATTTCTAATTTCACTTGCCTCATGTTTTCTTCCTTTTTTGACATATATTCACTTTCAAAGTACACGAAATGGGTAGCCCTGTAGGCAGTAACAATGATTTTATATTTGTTTTTGCAAACTTTTTGTTCCCTCTCTATCTATTTCATATGTCTATTTAAAAGCTCATACAAACTTTCAATCTTATCCTTGGCTTGGATGGTCAGTAGACGAATGAACCGAAGATTGGTTAATGTTCAGGCTCCCCTGGAAGTGTTTTCAGAGCCAGATAAATATCTCCGGTTGGGTGTTCATAGTCGTTCCAGAAAGGAAAACGTTGTCATCTTTTTTTATAACGTCTGGAAGATCTTTGACATCTGAACTAGCAGCTTCTTCACGATCCTGGCGAAGCCGCTCAAGCTATAGTTTGATATTTCATGCTATCCACTGCTTAGTTAGACTTAGCCGCGAAAGTTTTGTTTTTCGCTTTGCCTCCTGATGTTCATGTTGACGTTGGCCTGCATAAGTTGCAAAGACCCGATCACAATTTTAGGAAATATATCAATAGAGTAGAGATGAAACGGAACAGAATGAGAACTATCTTGTCTGTCTTGAAAGAAGGTAAACGGTTCTTACAATGCAGCTTAGGAAATGATCAGGCTATCTGGTTAAGATGGATGTATCGCTCTGTGTTCCACCAAACAAGCTTAGCATCAATTTGGGGTTTTAGATACCAAGCATATAACTTTAGAATCCTGATGTTGTATCTTATTAGTTCCTTTTATCACGAAGATTTCAAACTTTATAATTTTGACAGAACACAATTTTTGTTAGATGAATTAAAGTTTGCAAAGATCATTTATTCTTGTACGAGCAAAGCGTCTTTTGACAATTGTCTCAATCAAATTGACACACGAATAAATCAGGAATTTTCTTCAGTTACTTTTTCAAGTTATTTTCAGTTTTTTATTCAAGCTTTTCTATTTCTTCGTCTTTTTACTAACGCAACGGAATTATAAGTGTGGATTTCACGAATTGTTTATTAGAATAAAATTGGCGTTCTAATTTTCAATACAAAAACGCAGAAAAGGAACATAACGGCTATTTTTAGAATTCTACTTATTTAATCCCGCTAGATGGATACCACCAAAGCCAAATTATTTCCTAACAACTACACTATGAAAATTATACAGCATAAATCCCATAACAACTTATCAAGATTTCTAACTCCTGATGTGATATGCGTTCGAAACTGGATTAAGCACGCCTACTTTATCCGTTATCGTAAATAACAGTTGATTATGATTTATGGGCATTTTATTTTTTGTTTTTGATCGCCATAACGTTTTGGTATTTTAAAAATTGGTTTCGTTATTAGAATAATGATAATAATAATGAAATGCCCAAGAATGAAATTTTTCGCAGTGTTAGAAATAAATCTTAACAATGAAAATGAAAACAGTTATCCTTTTGTAATAGCAACATCATTATATTAAATTGATAACAATTGTTCGTTATTTTGAATTGGAAGATTTTTCGATTATATAACTGTACTGAAATTCTAAACAGTCTGACTTGTTTATTATTATTACTTTGAAATGGAATTTGTAATTAGGTTAAGTGTTTTCTTTCTTTCTTTCTTTTATAGTTTCAAAAATTTGTCGTAAATCACATTGCAAACAAGAAATGTTATATACCTCAAGGAAAAATAATTTAAAAATTTAAATTAGCACTTATAGAGTAACCATATCTCACTTGTTTTAACGCTTGAGGCCATTCACGATTTTTTGTTCCTTTTTTTTTGATATATGGGTAGGTACTGTTGTTATTATTTTTAACTGTTTTTATTCATAAATAACATGAAGATTGTTAAATGCCCATCTATGGTTTAAAGTAAGAAAAATAATTAATTTTCTTTCACAATCTTCGAAAAAGGCCCAAGATAAAACTCAACCTTATGTCTATTCAGTTCTTTGTCGTTAAGTATTAATTCTTCATTCTTAACGTTGTACACATACACTCAAGGTAATAAATTTTGCAAGTATACAACTCGTAAACGAGTTTAATTTTAATGCAAACGATTAATACCTATTTACATTCACTAGTGTTAGTAAAAAGCGTCTTTTATTTTCTATATATAAGAGAGACGAGATGTAAGTTCGGACATTGATCTCAAACGGACGTTGCTCTTATTAATATTGCGAGCTTAAAGTACATACAGTGTGACCTATAATAATAGCTCGAACACCTAAACAATTTAGGCTTGATTAGAATAGAAAATTAATTTTTGTTGCATTTTCTGGAGGAATTCCTATTTGTAAAGGCTACATAAAATAAGAATATTTGACACTAATGAGGAAGAAATGAGTAATTTCTAATTAATTTTGGTTATTTTAGATATAAATGAATGCGACGACCCCGCAATTGCAGCTAGATGTGTAGAGAATGCCGAGTGTTGTAATTTACCAGCACATTTCCTTTGCAAATGTAAACCAGGATATGATGGTGACGGCGAAATATTATGTAGAGGTAAGATCAGATTTTATTAATTACAATAATCAATACTGAAACCGGTCAAGATTGGCTACTAATAACTTTCCTATGTTTTTTGTTCTACTTTTTCGTAGTATTTACCATGATATTTCTCCAGTTTTATGTAAACTTTTCTTTCTCTGTTTTCCATATACAATCCTTCTTTCTTCAGCTTCTTCGTTTCTGATACATCTTATTGTCAATCTATACGTTTACAGGAACTTCTTATTAGGTCACCTTTTATAATTTTAAAATACAACTAGGATTTTTAATTTCTTTTGTATGACAGAATTCTGGTCAAGGCCCAATTGAAGATAACCTAATCTGTAGTAATTTTTCTCTACTCTTCTTGGTCGAAAAAGATTTTGGCCAACGTTTCACTAGCATGCCACCAAACTCAATTTCTCACTTTATAAATTTCACTTAAAGCAAGAACTGTTTTTTGAGCCTTTCTTGTTTTATTCATTGTTTACTTTACCAAATAACCAAACATTTTAGATTGATTCTTCTCAATTTAATAATTAATTTAATCTTCTTTTGCAGATATTGATGAATGTGCTAGGCCTGGTACTTGCGGTCACAACGCTCTTTGTCATAATACACCAGGAAACTACACTTGCGTTTGTCCGGAAGGTTACTTTGGTAATCCCTACGATGGGGTAAGTGACAGAAAATAAAGACCTTTTAGCATTACTTAATTAATTTAATTAACAATTAAAATAGTGTGTGGATGTGGATGAATGTGAAGATCCTAATGCATGTGGACCTGGTGCCATTTGTACAAATTTAGCCGGCAGCAAACATTGTACCTGCCCTCCTGGATATGAAGGTGAAGCTTTTACAACGGGTTGTCGCGATACAGATGAGTGTGCAAGACATCCGTGTGGAAGAGGAGCCATTTGTACTAATTTAGAAGGAACATTCAGCTGTACTTGCCCATCTGGTTACATTGGCGACCCAACTATTAGTTGTACAGGTATTGAATTCGACCTTATTTTCTTGTGGTCTTTAATGACGATGTACATATTATGTAAATAAATATGTGCAAATGGAGACATAACAAGTGAAGACTGATTTTCTGTTTTAATCTTTCTTGTTGTACAAAAATATAATTTTTATTTTTTGTTTTAATTAAAAATTTAATCAAGAACTAACAATTTTTTAACCGTATGTAGAAAATCACTCTTCATTTTACTATTAGTCTAACGCAAAAGGATTTATTTTGAATAACATTTTTGCACTAATGCAAATAGATATTAATGAGTGCGACTCAAACCCTTGTGCCGCAAATGCGCAATGCGTCAACACTAACGGAAGCTTCAGTTGCTTATGTCCTGAAGGATATACGGGAACTGCTCAGGAGGAATGCTTCGATATCAACGAATGTGGTCGCAGTGGTTCTTGTGGTATAAATGCTAAATGTATTAACGTACCTGGATCATATAAATGCATCTGCCCACAAGGCTTTACCGGACAAGGGCAGTTGTATTGTGAAAGTTAGTGCTTTTATTAATATTTAACTCCAGCTTCTGCTACGCTTCGTTTTTCTAACTTTGGGCTCTTACTTACCTTTACTAAATACTTTTTTTTTTACTTTTTTTTATTCTTTTTTTTATTTTCAGCTTTTAGAACAAACCTTAACGTTTTTCATTCTTGTTTAACTTCTAGAAATTTATGTTTTTGTACAGATTTGTGTTCTTAATTTTGTCTATGTTTTTTATGTAATTATTTTCACTTTCAGAGCTCATAATTCTGCAAATATTTTTTTTATATCTTATCTTTTGTCTTTACTGTTCTGTTTCTTCCAGTCTTTCTTCTGTAGGTTTTTTTATAAAATTTATTTATTTTTGAACTCTTCGAATTGTATACCCATTTCTTCAGATATAAACGAATGTGAAACAAATCCGTGTGGAGAAAACGCAGTTTGTAAAGACACGATTGGAAGTTTCGTCTGTACATGTAAAGAAGATTATACTGGTGATCCATTTAGAGGCTGTGTAGATATTAATGAATGTGTTGCTTTGGAAAAACCTTGTGGTACTCATGCTATATGTGAGAATGCTGTTCCCGGTTATAACTGTATTTGTCCACAAGGGTATCGTGCTAGTCCTTCACCACAGACTGCCTGTGAACAGGTTTGTATAAATTTCAAGAAGATAGTAATATTAACCTAATCGTCTCGACTATCTTTTCAGATTGATGTTAATATCTTATGTAAATCCAATTTTGATTGTACAAACAATGCTGAATGTATAGAAAATCAGTGTTTCTGCCAAAAAGGATTTCTTCCACAAGGAGCTACATGCGTGGATATAAACGAATGTGAAAGCCAACCATGTGGACCATTCTCGATTTGCACAAACACAAAAGGTGGTTTTCACTGTGAATGTGAAAATGGTTATATTGGTTCTCCACCAAGAGTACAATGTAAAGCACCATGTGAAGATGTAAAATGTGGACAACACGCATTTTGTAAACCAGATGGTCAAGAAGCCTACTGCATTTGCGAAGATGGTTGGACTTTTAATCCCAATGATATTGCAGCTGGATGTATTGGTAATAATTTTTGTTCGCCTTTCTATTTTAATATTTCGCTATAACTTTATGTATGTTCTAGATATTAATGAATGTGATAAAGTTAATGGACCAAGTGGAAGGTGTGGGTTAAATGCGCTTTGTACAAATTCTCCTGGTAGTTTTTCTTGTCAATGTCCAGAAGGTTATTCTGGAAATCCAGCTGTTCAATGTGTTGATGTTGATGAATGTACAAAACCTAACACATGTGGTATTGGAGCAATTTGTAAAAATCTATTAGGATCATACACATGTGAATGTCCTGATGGAACAGTACCAGATCCAGATCCTCAAACGAGATGTAATGAAATTGTTACTTGCAAAATCAATGATGATTGTCCAGGAAATGCTATTTGTGATTCTCAAAAAAGATGTATTTGCCCTGAACCTAATATCGGAAATGACTGTAGACGTAAGTTGTCAAACACAATACCAAAAAGCTATTTTTATCATTGTTCTGTAAACTTTATAAACTACCTTTTTAGATCCATGTGAATCAGTCTTTTGTGGGCCAAATCAACACTGTATGCTTCTTAATCAAGAAGCTAGATGTATCTGCAGTGCAGGTTATTCCGGAACAAACACTGGTTGTATTGATATAGATGAATGTGCAGGTAATCCATGTCCTTCAGGAGCCATATGTAAAAATGAACCAGGAAGTTTCTCTTGTCAATGCCCTGGTGGCACATCTGGTGACCCATATAGATCTGGTTGTACTAAAACTACCGAACCATCAACTTGTTCCGCTGCTAAACCATGTCCACCTGGAGAGCAATGTATTGTAGATGATTTTATTGGAGAAAGTGTTTGTATTTGTGTACAAGGTTATGTAAGAGATAAAGAAACTGGCAAATGCAGAGATATAAATGAATGTACTGAATTAAGAGATAAACCAGCTTGTGGACTAAATGCTATATGTAAAAATTTACCTGGTAGTTACGATTGTCAGTGCCCTCCAGGATTTAATGGAAATCCATTTTCAGAATGTATTGGTAAGATTTAATAATATAGTACTATTAAACTTTTTAATTTAAAACGATTTTTTATAGAATGTAATAGTCCAGAATGTAGATGTCAACCACCATACAAATTAATGGACGGAAACTGTGTACTAGCAGGATGTTCAAAAGGAGAACCTTGCCCATCAGGGGCTGAATGTATTACCATCACAGGTGGTGTTAGTTATTGTGCATGTCCCAAAGGTTACAGGACTGTAGCTGATGGATCTTGCCAAGATGTAGACGAATGTACTGAAAGTCGCGTATGTGGATATGGTGCGGAATGTGTAAATACTCCTGGGTCATATGAATGTCATTGTCCGCCTGGATATGATGGTGATGCTTACAATAACCATTGTGCACCAGCACACAAACGTTGTGTGAATGATAAAGACTGCTCTCCTAATGAAAAGTGCGTTCAGCCTGGAGAATGTGTTTGTCCACCACCATTCTTTTCCGATCCAAAAGATGGAACTTGTAAAAATCCTTGTGAGAGATTCCCTTGTGGAATAAATGCCAAATGCACACCAAGTGACCCACCAAAATGCATGTGTGAAATAGGTTTCAAAGGTGATCCATTCCAAGGTTGCATTGATATAGATGAATGTGCAGAAAATCCTTGTGCTTACGGAGCTCATTGCTTAAATCATAAAGGAGGATATAAATGCGTTTGTCCGAGAGGCATGATTGGAGATCCTTATAAATCCGGATGTATTCTTGATTTACCTGGAACTGGTAAATCAGAATGTACAACGAATAACGACTGTGCAGATACTTTGGCGTGTGTAGAAGGAACATGCATAAGTCCTTGCGGTGCGTTACTTTGCGGTCCCCACGCTTATTGCGAACCTGAAAATCACGCGGCTTGGTGTAGATGCGTTGTTGGATATACAGAAAATGCTAATGGTGAATGTGTATCATGTAAGTATTAATTTCTATTTAAAAAATAATAAACTCGGTATTAACGTAATTATTTTAGTATGTGATGGATACCTTTGTGGAGCCGGTGCTCAATGTATAGTAACAAACTCTGGCCCAACATGTAAATGTGTGGAAGGATTGAATGGAAATCCTTTCCCTGGTGGAGAATGTACCACTGATGTCTGTTCGGCAATAAATCCATGTGCTCCACCAAGCATTTGCATTGCAGGACGCTGTAAAGAAAGATGTGAAGGAGTTGTTTGTGGTGTTGGAGCACATTGTGACAAAAATACAAATAAGTGTGTTTGTGATCCATTCTTCTTTGGAAATCCAGATCTTATATGCATGCCACGTAAGTAACGAATAAATTAACAATATGAAACAATTCTTATCTTGTTTCTTCATAATTTAGCTATTACTGAACCAATCTGCAATCCCAACTGTGGAAAGAATGCACACTGTGAATATGGACTAATAAACCAGTGTGTATGTAATCCTGGCACAAGTGGAAATCCGTATGAAGGATGCAGCATTATAAGAAAGCCAACATGTGCCATAGCAACTTGTGGTGCAGGAGCAAAATGTAGAGAGACTCATAACAACTTTGAATGTTATTGCCCACCAGGTTATAATGGAAATCCTTATGTTCAATGTCACGATATAGATGAATGTATAAATAATGCATGTGGACAAAGTGCAGTGTGTATAAATACGCCAGGTAGCTATGACTGTCGATGCAAAGAAGGACATGCGGGCAATCCTTTTGTTATGTGCTCAAGAGTTGCTGGTGGTGTTTGTCAAGATGCTTATTCATGTGTTTGTAATAATGAAGTTCTCTGCCCACCTGGATTTGCTTGTGATAATGGAAGATGCAAAAATGTTTGTGAAGATGTCCATTGTGGACCTAGAGCAGTGTGTGATGCAGGGCATTGTGTTTGTCCATTAGGCTACACAGGAAACCCTACTGATCTTGTAAACGGTTGTAAAATACGAGGTCAATGTAATAACGATGCTGATTGCTCAGACTCCGAAATATGCTTCCAACTTGGAAAAGGTGTGCGAAAATGTGTCGATGCTTGTAGTAAAGTGCAGTGTGGACCTAATGCATTATGTGTTAGTGAAAATCATAGATCATCATGCATATGTGCAGCAGAATATGTAGGAGATCCTGGAGATTTAATTATGGGTTGTCAGTTGGAAGAAAGAAAACGTCCCAATGAATGTGAACATGATGTTGATTGTCATGATGGGTTACTATGTACTTTAGACGTAAGCGGTATCTATAGGTGTACAAATCCTTGTGAAAATGTTGCTTGTGGATTACATGAAGTATGTCAGCTTGATAATTCAAGACATCCTGTCTGTCATTGTAAATCTGATTATACCTGGAATCCTATTACATCAGCTTGTGAAAAACCATCCATTCCTGATTGTACATCTGATAATGATTGTCAGCAAGTTGCACAATGTATACCTGATGCTCTTGGCGTTTTAAAATGCACGCCAGTTTGTTCACAATTTACTTGCCCACCAAATGCAGTATGCGTTGCTTTAGCTCATAAAGGACAATGCCAGTGCTTACCCAGTTTTACTGGAAATCCAAATGATCGTAGTGGATGTAAACTGGCCATTCAAAACCAATGTATATCGGATACACAGTGTGCAGAACATGAGATGTGCAGAAAACATAGCGAAACGGGAATATTAACTTGCCAATCAGCATGTGAAAATGTTAAATGCGGTCCTCAAGCAGTATGTATAGTCAATAACCATGTAGCACAATGCCAATGCCCTCCTGGACTTTACATTGGTGATCCAAACGACCCAACAAGTGGATGTGAAACAGTTCCTTGTGTTTATAACATTGATTGTCCACCTCATCAATTGTGTAACAGATTAACACACACTTGCTTTGATGTATGTGAAGAAGAATCTTGTGGAATTAATGCAGTATGTATATCAGAAAGCCACAAAGCAGTCTGCCAATGTCCGCCAGGTTTCCATGCAAATCCTATTCCAGAAGTTGAATGTAAACCTCTTGAAGTATGTAATCCTAATCCTTGTCATTCTTCAGCTATTTGTGAAGCATCTCCATCAGGTCATATATGTAAATGTCCACCAAATACTGTAGGAGATCCATTTACATCAGGGTGCAGACCAGAAGGAAATTGTCCTAATGGAGATTCTGACTGTCCTTCACAATCGGTTTGCCACGGAGGCCGTTGCGTTAATCCTTGTGATCATGCAGTTTGTGGGCCAAATGCCATCTGTAATGTTGTTAATCGAACTCCAGTTTGTATCTGCCCAGCTAAATTTTTACCTGGTCCACAAGGACCTAAAAGTGGATGTGTAAGAGTTACTACTAGTTGTACAACTGATATTGATTGTGGAAATGAACTATGTTTCAATGGGCAGTGTAAAGCTGTTTGTAGAAGTAATGAAGATTGCTTATCAGGAGAAAGATGTTTACAAAAATTGTGTACGACTCCATGTGTTGGACACAGCCAATGTAGAGATGATCAAGCTTGTGTCGATGGTATGTGCTTACTTGGATGTCGAAGCAACAGAAATTGTGCCCCAGATCAAGCTTGTATTAATAACAAATGTCAAGATCCTTGTCAACAAGAAGGTGTATGTGGACCTAATGCATTATGCTCTTGTGTTCAACACTCGACCGTATGTAAATGCCCACCTGGATTCCAAGGAAATCCTACTCCCGAAGAAGGCTGTGTTCGAGTACCAAGCTTTTGTACTGCAACAAATGAGTGTCCATCTGCTCATATGTGTATTGCAAATCAGTGTTGTTTACCATGCGTTGACAACAGTGTTTGTGCTATAGGAGAGAGATGTGCAGATAATATTTGCGTTAAAGTATGTTATGGAGATAGTAACTGTTTACCTGGAGAAGTATGTAACAAAGGAATATGTCAACTTGGATGTGCTGCTGACTCAGATTGTAAACCAAATCAAATTTGCATCAGTAATAAGTGCCGATGTTCCAGTGGTTTTATCACAAGTGAAAACGACTGTATTGATATAAATGAATGTGATGAACATCCATGCCATTCAAGTGCTAAATGCACAAATATACCTGGTTCATATCGCTGCACGTGTCCTGATGGAACCATTGGTGATCCATTTATTGAACCCGGCTGTATTTTACCAAATCAATGTCGACAAAGCACAGAATGTGGAGACAATTTAGCATGTCATGAAGGTCAATGTACAGATCCATGTTTAGGAACAAAATGTGGACCTAATTCTGTTTGTAATGTGTTTGATCATAATGCCGTTTGTTCTTGCCCTGCTGGATACCTTGGGGATCCATTTGATATTAATGTGGGATGCTTTAAAGTTGAGTGTCTCTCCAACGCAGATTGTGCAGATGATAAATATTGTGATGTTAACAGCAACAAATGTATGAGTAAGTAGACTAAGTTTGTTTTCTACATTGATTAAGTGCTCAAATGGATCAATTAATTATTCTGTTTTTAATAGATCCATGTGATTTAACTGATTGTGGGAAAGGTAACTGTTATGTTCAAAATCATGTTGTCCAGTGCACTTGTTTACCTGGATATTCCCTTACTAATGGAAAGTGTAATGATATCGACGAATGCTTAACTTCCAACCCATGCCATCCATCTGCAGTGTATGTATTGTTATATCAGAAAAATTTTGCATAGTAATTGAAAAATGACTTATGTTTATATTTATTTTAGATGTCAAAATACCCACGGTGGATTTACATGTATTTGTTCTAATGGTCTAATAGGAGATCCATTTAGAACTGGTTGCCGTAAACCAGGAGATTGTTTCACAGATAGTGACTGCCCATCAACTGCAGCATGTGTTGATAATCGTTGTAGAAACCCTTGTGATAACCCTACTGCTTGTGGAAGAAACGCTGAATGTATCCCACAAGTTCATGCAGCTACTTGTAGATGTCCCACTCAAACTAGAGGCAATCCAGCAGTTGAATGCATAGTTATTGAATGTAGTGATAGCAATGACTGTGCAATTGATAAAGCCTGTGTTGATTCGCACTGTGTCGATCCATGTACCTTATCTAACGTTTGTGGGCAACATGCTGACTGTCTGTCAACTAATCATGTTGGTATTTGTAATTGTAAACCTGGCTTTACTGGAAATCCACATTTGGGTTGTGTTCCTGTACTTTATTGTGCTAGTGATAGCCAATGTCCTGGTGGAAGTAAATGTGCCAGTGGAGTGTGTACCTGTAAGTTGATGGTACTTTATTATTTGTTCAATATATTAACATATAACATAATTTTGCAGCAATTTGTACTACAACTAGAGAATGTATTCAAGATCAATTATGTATACAAGGAGTATGTCAGCCAACTTGTAAATCAAATTCATCATGTCCCGAATTCCAATACTGTCAAAATAACATCTGTATACAAGATTTCAAATGCCACTCTGATAACGATTGCGCCTATAGTGAAAAGTGCACAAAGAATTCTTTAGGACAAGCTGAATGTGTTGAAGTTTGTAGTGGTTTAGTTTGTGGAAGAAATGCAGAATGTACACCTCAGGATCACAAAGCAGTATGTAGTTGTAAACCAGGACATCGTGGTAATCCAAATGATGACAGAATTGGTTGCCAACATGTAGAATGTGAATCAGATGATCAATGTACAAATGATAAATTATGTGACCATTACACATGCAAAATTGCCTGCTTAGTAAAGAATCCTTGCGGAAAGAATGCTCTCTGTTCAGCAGAACGCCATAAACAAATGTGTTATTGTCAACCAGGTTTTACAGGTGACCCACACCTAGGATGTCAGTTAATAGATTTCTGTGCTGATGCTCCTTGTGGGCCTGGAGCAACATGTCACAACTCGAGAGGTTCATTTAGATGTCAATGCTCGCCAGGTTCTGTTGGGGATCCGTACAATGAAGGTTGTAGAATGGCTGTAGAATGTAAAGTAAATGCTGATTGTCCACTTGCTGCTGAATGTGTTACCTCAAATGGTGTTCCCAAATGTAGAGATGTTTGCCAAAACAAAGCTTGTGGTCCTAATGCGGAATGTGTACCAGTAGACCATGCTGGACATTGTACTTGCAGAAATGGATATGAAGGAAACGCTAATGACATTACACTTGGTTGTAGACCAAAGCCTGTCTCTTGTCGATCGACTACTGACTGTCCTGCAAATACCTATTGCTATGGAGAAATTTGCAGGCGTAAGTTTACTTTATTATCATTTAAAATGAGCATTCTAAGTAATTAAATTAATTTTTTAGCTCCTTGCCAGTCAGATAACGAATGTGGTTTACCAGAAAAATGTATACAAGGCCAGTGTTTAGATCCTTGCGAATTGAAATCAGCCTGTGGAATGAATGCTGAATGTAAAGTTGCAAATCATCTCAAACAGTGCAGTTGTCCTCCTGGATTTACAGGCAATGAAGAAGTGGAATGTGTACGAAGTATGTTTTATTTTGATAAGTTATTTGGTCAAATGTATGTAATATTTTTCTTTCTTATTTAGCACCTATTTCTTGTACATCAAACAATGATTGTACTCCTGGATTATTATGTCAAGACAAGCTGTGTGTGCCAAGATGCTCTGTTGATAATGAATGCGCATATAATGAGAAGTGTTTGAAAGGAACCTGTATACTTACTTGTCGTGTAGATAATGATTGTTTCTTAGGACATATCTGTTTACGAAATAAATGTATTTTGGGATGTCATGCAGATGAGGACTGCAGTGCAAGCGAATCGTGCAGAAATAATAAATGTATCAACCCATGCTTAGAATCACCTTGTGGTCCAAACGCTCTCTGTACCGTCTCAAATCACAGAGCAACGTGCTCATGTGGCACTGGCTTTGTTCCTAACCCAACAGCAAAAATTGCATGTGTACGTTCACCAGCCCAGCCTTGTACTGAAAACAGGGAATGTCCACTTGGCACAACATGTATAGAGAGATTGTGTAAAACTGTTTGTTCTTCTGACCAAGGATGTTTAAATAATGAAAGATGCGACGTACAAACTGGCATATGTAAAGCACTTTGCAGAAGAGATGATGACTGTAGAACTGGAGAAATTTGCGACAGTTTAGTTTGTGTAATTGGCTGTAGAAGTGATCATGGATGTGCTGCTAATAGAGTTTGTTCTAACAACAAATGTGTTAATCCTTGCGCATCACCAACAGCATGTGGAATTAACGCTGAGTGTAGTGTAGAAAATCATAAAAAGATCTGTACTTGTCCTCATCCATTAATAGGAGAACCTTTAGAATCGTGTAAACGACCGTTAACTGCTTGTTACTCTGATTCTGAGTGCTCATATGGTCATGTTTGTTATGGCGGTTTGTGTCAAGAAATGTGTAGAACGTAAGTAACAAAACGTTTCTTGACTTTACTAATATAATAACATTCGGTTGTTTTTGTAGGGATACAAACTGTTTGTCAAATGAAAAATGTGTTAAAGGAGTGTGCAAAGCAGTTTGTAATTCTGATGCTGCTTGTGGAGTTAATCAAATATGTGAAAACCGATTGTGCGATTTAGGTTGTCGTAGCGACCATGCCTGTGAGGGACATGAAGCTTGCATAAATAATAAATGTCAAAGTGAGTACACCATTCTGCATACCCATCAAGCATATTTCTAGAATGTTAACATTTTCCTAAAGTAGCTAATAGGGTTAGAAAAAACATCGTCATGATTCAGACTTGCCTAATTTCCAGAAAAATGAGATGAAACTGATGTGGGTAGTATCCAAAAGACTATATTTGTTTTACTTTTACTCTCAGTGTAAGGATTTCCCGGTATCGCGGTAGAACTATAGTATTGAGAGTACAATCGTTAAATCAATCAGAGTGTCACTCACTGTTTAAATGCTAACATGAATTTGTATCAAAATAACTTATTTTTCATTCCGGTAACTAACTGAGAACCTATCGATATTGCAAATTAAATCACCGATTTTTGATTTGTAATCATAGTGTGCATTAATACCAAATTACATTTTTCTCTTTTTTATTTTAGATCCATGCGAAGGTTTTACATCTTGTGGTACATGTGCAGACTGCCGCGTCGTAAACCACGTAGCTCAATGTAGTTGTCCACCTAATTTCTTAGGAAATCCTTTGACAGCTTGTACCCAACCAGTAACTAGATGCGATGGCACTTGTGAATGCGATGAAGCAGGCTATTGCTCAAAATCTTGTAGATATGATAAAGATTGTTCTTGTGGCGAAACGTGTAAAAATAGTAAATGTCGAACAAAATGTTCATTGACGAGTCCTTGCGCCCAAGGTCAAATATGTACCAGTGGTGCATGCTTCCCTGGTTGTAGATCAAGTAACGATTGCCCAAGTTCTGAATCATGTATTAACGGAAAATGCGAAAATCCTTGTAAGACTGCCAACGCTTGCGGTAAAAACGCATTGTGTAGAGTATCAGAGCATCGCACTATTTGTTTATGTCCAGATGGATATCAAGGTGAACCAAGTACTGCATGCACTCCATATGAATGCAGAAAAAATGAAGATTGTGAAATTAATAAACGTTGTGGTCCTGATGGCGCATGTAAAAATCCTTGTCTGGAACGCGGTGCTTGCGGCATTAATGCACAATGCAAAGTTGTTCGAAGAAAAGCTCAATGTTCATGTCCTCCAGGATATATTGGTAATGCAAAAATTGAATGCAAACAGAGTTCCATTGAAGGCTGTTTGAAAAATCCTTGTGGAGAAAATGCTAAATGCAGAGATGTCTCTGGTGGCTTCGAATGTATTTGTACTGCAGGATGTATAGGCGATCCTTATAGGGGATGTACTTGTGATATACCATCAATTAATTTATGTAAAGATAAACTTTGTGGGGAAAATGCGAAATGTAGAGTTGTTGGTAATAAACCCCAATGTTATTGTCCTGCTGAGTACCCATCTGGAGATCCGACAATCGAATGTAAGTTGCAAAACGTGTTTCTTCTTTTCTTTTTATAACCAACTGTTTTAATTTTATCATAAAGATTGTATTTACAAAATTGTTAGAAAATGCTGTTTGTTTTTAATGCAGGTTCGTTAGAACGCGGCGTTGTAGATTGTAGAACTGAAGGATGTGGTAAGAACGCAGAATGTATTAGAGAACAGGCATTCTTTGTCTGTCGATGTCCACCTGGAACAAGTGGTAGTCCAGAACATGAGTGCTACAGGGGTGAGTGCACCCCACTAATGTCACTAACACATATAATGTCATACACTCACATATTACAGTGTAAACAGTACATAGGCTTACTACCCATTAATGCAGTTGTTGCATTAGTCAGTATAATAAATTAATCACACAAATTGTACAGATTTTGCACGTATATACATAACCGTGTACTATGTAGGACCTTGTGTAGGACTGTTTGATAATTTTTTACAGTAATTAACTATTGTTTAATTTTATATTTGTACATAATACGCTGGTCATTGCAACACATATATATCATACACATACATTATTATTACTTATGTGGAATGTACACTTCAGGGTTCCAATCTGCCTTTACAGTCACTCTCGACACATCTTTCATTTCATAGTATTCACAGACACGCCTGTTTACACGAATGTAGATTAGCTAATGTATGTAGTTGCAGTACAATAATTAACTTATTGTTATTATTGAACTGCATCTAATGGATATAAGTCAGATTGGGAACTGTGAAAGGAGCATTCTCACATCATTGACCTGTATATTAGTACATTTTTTATTCTTTTATTGGATCGGCTGAAAGTTGTTGCTTGTAAATATTGCAGCTTATTCAAACTCGTTGAGATAGCCTCTTTCATTTTCTCTCATTCTCTGACTATCTTCATTACATTAGCATGTTCATGTATTATTTGTATTGTGAGATATTTCCTTTCACGGTTCTTACATTGGCTTTTTCTTTTTCTGCCCATCCCTGATGTCCCCATAGATGCCGAATGTAACAGTGACTCCGAGTGTCCCAATGAAAAGGCATGTATCAACTACCAGTGCATAGATCCATGCAGTTTGAGAGGCGCTTGTGGTTTAAATGCACTGTGTCGTACAGTGCTACACAGACCTAGATGCTCTTGCCCACAATGTCATATTGGTATGGCAAATACAGCTTGTCATCCTGTTCCTAAATGTGAGAGCACTCAACCGCGTCCTAATGTAGTCGTACCATGTTCCATAGATGCAGATTGCCCCACTACATTGGCATGTAATGCGAGATCGGGAGAATGTTATAGCCCCTGTAAAAATCCTTCATTTAAGTGCAAAGATAATAAAAAGTGCGAAGTTCATCATCATCGAGCTACATGCGTCTGTAAAAATGGCTTTATTGTAAATGAATTGGGGGAACTTGCTTGTGCTCCAGATATAACAGAATGTTCACAAGATAATCAATGTGCATCTAATATGGCATGTATTGAGGGGCGTTGTCAGAATCCATGTACAGCTCTCAGAAAAGCACCTTGTCCGCCTGAAAAGGCGTGTGAGGTGCTGAATCATCGTCCTGTTTGCATTTGTATGAAAGACTGTAATCCTTCATTATCCATCTGCTTAAGAGATAGCGGTTGCCCCCCCTCGCAAGCATGTCGAGCTTTTCGTTGCGAAGATCCATGTACTTCAGCAAATTGTCCTGCTGATACGCCTTGCTTTGTGGAGGATCATAGACCCATCTGCAAGTTTTGTCCTCCAGGATTTATATCAGATTCCAAATATGGATGTCTTAAAGGTAAAAATTTAATTTGGGTACGCAACCTTTTAGAGCTACATGAGAAGCAAAAATTAAATACCTATATTATGACATATATATTGCTTTCGGTTGAAGTATGCATAATAGTCCAACTTTTTCTGCTACGACGTTACTTACAAATAAACTACTGCCAAATGAGATCAGTCTTTTTTGGTAAAACCTTAAATTTTCTTTTATTTTCTTTCTTAATTTTTTGTAAACGTGTAAATTTTACTCTACCCACTATTATTATAACTTTAATTAATGACTAATACAAAACTTACAGTTAGATTAACAAGTATAGAATTATTTTACTAATGAAATGTATAATATATAAATGTTGTTGTATGTATATATTCACAGCTGATAATACAACCAAGAATGTCTGCACATCGGATACTGACTGTACACAGGCACAATCCTGCATTAAAGGCAAATGCATAGACCTTTGCACAAACAAGTGTGGCAAAGCAGCCAAGTGTCATGCACAGGCGCACAGAGTAACATGTTCGTGTCCAAATGGATATGAGGGCAATGCTTCAGTTGAGTGTTTCCCAATTTTTCCTGTAAATACTACTATTATTACTACGCCCTCTTCTTTCCCTACTTCTCCTCAATCAATTTCAACAGTGATACACACGGAAAATACTACTAGTGCGACTCAAGAGGATATTACAACTACAACACCACACAGAATTTACACGCAATTGAGTACCACGAGAGACAGGCGGTTAGATTTAGATACTACCAAAAAACCCATCTTTAGTACATCACCTACAACTGAAAGAATATACACAGTTACACCACAATACAGTACTCATACACACTCGAGCACGGAAACATCTGTGTCGTACATTACTCCCTCAGTTCAGGTAACAACAGAAAAACATCCAGATACAATTTCCACATCCCCATCGTTAACCGACACTTCTACGACAAATGTCTTCACCACAATCAAACAACCTGACAAAACCAAAGAACCCCCAGAACTTACAACCGTTCAAGAACCTACGTTTAACAAAACAACTATCCCACAGATATACACAACAACTACTAGACACGTAACACAAAGTCCGTCTCAACCAACAGTTCCCCAAAATGATTCGACAACCACTGAAAGCAGTTTCGTAACTCAAACACAACCTGAAGGTACAACCAATGAACATCCGATTACACAAGATAACACTACTGCAACGAAAATAACATTAACCCAAAATGAAACTACAACTCATGGGTATCCTACTCCAACTGTTGCTACAATAGAAAATAACACATACACAGAAATAACGGTAACGTCTTCAAAAACAACACTTGCAGAACACGCTTCCTCACCAGTACCAACAGTGTCACCTACTACCACAAAAGAACAACTAACCACAAATGAATATCCAGCTGAAAGTAAACCAACCACCATCCAACAAGAAACAACAACGTACAATTATCCCACTAAACCCGCTGCTACAGAGGAAGATACTACTTACAAGCACGCGACGCGCGTACCATTCGAAACGACAACTACTGCACATGACACAACTCCTAAACATGTTTTTGAAACTGTTACACCAGCAAAAGCAGTTACTACAGGAGACCAACTAACAACCCACGGATATCCGGTTGAAAGTAAACCCACTACAATCCAACAAGAACCCACAACGCAGAAATACGCTACCGAACCGGTTGGTACAGGAGAAGCTACCACCTCCAAACACGTAACATCAGTACAGCAACCAACCACACATGAATATCCCGCTGAAAGCAAACACACCACCTGGCCACAAGCACCTACAACTCACAGATATTCTACTGAACCAGTTATTACAGGGGAAGGTACCACTTACAAGCATATAACAGAGACGCCTTCCGGAATAACAACTGATGTACATGAGATAACCACTCCAGAACACGGTTTCGTAACCGTGACTCCGGCTGGAGGTGTTACGACTGGAGAACAGC
>VTPC01090160.1:181890-272730 GCA_011009095.1 Ignelater luminosus
GAACACGGTTTCGTAACCGTGACTCCGGTTGGAGGTGTTACGACTGGGGAACAGCAGACGACACATGGATATCCGGTTGAAAGCAAACCAACCACCATCCAACAAGGACCTACAACCCAAAGATATTCTACAGAACCAGTTGTAACGGGAGAAGGTACCACTTACAAGCATGTAACGGAGACACCTTCCGGAACAACAACTGGTGTGCATGAGATAACCACTCCAGAACACGGTTTTGTAACCGTGACTTCGCCTGGAGAACAGCAAACGACGCACGAATATCCGGTCGATAGCAAACCAACCACCTTCCAACAAGGACCTACGACCCAAAGATATTCTACAGAACCAGTTGTAACGGGAGAAGGTACCACTTACAAGCATGTAACGGAGACACCTTCCGGAACAACAACTGGTGTGCATGAGATAACCACTCCAGAACACGGTTTCGTAACCGTGACTCCGGTTGGAGGTGTTACGACTGGGGAACAGCAGACGACACATGGATATCCGGTTGAAAGCAAACCAACCACCATCCAACAAGGACCTACAACCCAAAGATATTCTACAGAACCAGTTGTAACGGGAGAAGGTACCACTTACAAGCATGTAACGGAGACACCTTCCGGAACAACAACTGGTGTACATGAGATAACTACTCCAGAATACGGTTTCGTAACCGTGACTCCGGTTGGAGGTGTTACGACTGGAGAACAGCTAACGACACACGGATATCCGGTTGAAAGCAAACCAACCACCATCCAACAAGGATCTACAACCCAAAGATATTCTACAGAACCAGTTGTAACGGGAGAAGGTACCACTTACAAATATGTCACAGAGACACCTTCCGGAACAACAACTGGTGTGCATGAGATAACCACTCCAGAACACGGTTTCGTAACCGTGACTCCGGTTGGAGGTGTTACGACTGGAGAACAGCTAACGACACACGGATATCCGGTTGAAAGCAAACCAACCACCTTCCAACAAGGACCTACCACCCAAAGATATTCTACTGAATCAGTTGTTACAGGGGAAGGTACCACTTACAAGCATGTCACAGAGACACCTTCCGGAGGAACAACTACTGCACATGAGATAACCACTCCAGAACAAGTTTTCGTAACCGTGTCTCCGGCTGAAGGTGTTACGACTGGAGAACAGCAAACGACACGCAGATATACGGTTGGAAGTATACCAACTACTATTGAGGAAGAACCTAGTAGTCCTAGATATCCTACTGAATATAGTGTATATGTTGATACATATACTCCTAAAGTTACCTCTGAAGAAGTTCTTACTACTTACAGGTATCCAGAGAAAGTAGATACAATTGGCTATCCAAGTATGACGGATTCGCCAAAAGAACATTCTACTATTAATGAGTATACAATTCCAGTGGTTGTTGTAACATCTGGTCCGTTCACTTCTGTGAAACCAGAGGTGACTACTTATTCACATGCAATTGAAACTATATCGCCAGGAAAGGCCACTTCGAAAAAGGAATTTACAACAGTGAAGTTTCCTTTAGAAACTGTAACACACACAGTTATTAATGTTTACCCCAATGACACTAAATACACTACATCATTTTTTACCACTACAGAAACTCAACTTATTAATGTATCTGATACTACAGTAGCATCTTCTACATATTCCCAGTTCCCTACTACTGTGCATCCCTTGAAAACCTGTATGTTAGAAGAAGATTGTTCTAATAATACCTCATGCATAAACAATATTTGTCAGAATCCTTGTATATATTACAGTCCTTGTGTAAAAAATGTACAATGCGAGGTTATTGCCCATGTACCTGTGTGTCTGTGCCCATTAGATCAAAGACCGGATGTAGTTGGTTGTAGAATTATACCAGGTAAAAATGAGTAATATATTTGTTTGGGATTTATGCTCTCGCACACTTCTGGATTTCAAGGAAATTGTTGCAAGCATGATCTTTTGCAGCCTCTACTGTTTGCAGCTGCATGAGGCTGTCAAGGTCCATCTACAGGAACCTCCAGAACCATTATGCATGACCGTTTAAAATGCTGGATCATCTCTACAGCAAAAAGTTCTCTGCGAGAACTCAAATGTCTTGATATTTTATATCTTTTTATAAATTTTATATGGTGTTTATGTTTTATTTTTCTTGTACATATGTACATAATCTTGGTGATGGCTGGATTCTCTTGTACTATAATGTATAATACAATTGGTGGCTGTGGTAGGGGGAGCTTTTATTGTTGTTAGATTATTTATGTATGGTTTTATGGTATTTGTTAGTTTTAGAATATTTACATAATGCTTATTGTATTTTCAGCTTATGAGCTTTATTTTGTTTTTGTTTTTTTTTTGTTACAGTAAATTGTATGCAAAAAAAATACTAATTCCTATCTAAAAAAATATATTTATTGATTTTAATGCTTCTTAGACATCACGTGCCATTCTCACCTGGAGTGCCCTTCACAACAGGCTTGCATAGCTGCCAAATGCCAAAATCCATGTTCTATTGCAAACCCATGTGCATCTCATCAAGACTGCCAAGTTAAGGATCATCAGCCTGTTTGTACTACTGGTAAATTTCAAATGATTGTTATTATTTTTATTGTTTCTCCTTTTTAATTCTGTATTGGTTTTTTAGTGTGTCAGTGTCAGAAACACTCTGACTGTGGTGCTGCAGATTTAGTATGTGATGGATGTAACTGTCTTTCATGTAAGTAGTGAAACTATAGAATATTAATACATAATAACAACAATTGCAAATCTTGTCTACAGACAAAGAACCAAGTGTAATACCTGGATGTGAACATTGTCCACCTGGTGTTCTCTGTGATCCTACAACCGGAGCATGCATCAAAGGTAAGTGGATTTTAAACTGGCTTGAAGGTGAATTTCGTATTGTTTTAAAACATGTTGCTGTTGTCAACATTCATATAATATTTACTAATCCCATATTCATCCCATTAATCCCACCATTAATAAAACTGCCTTATTAATACGTTATGACTTGGATAAAACCATCAGAACTGGAAGGTTGCTTCGCTTTTCGTACATCATTTATGGTAAAGTAAAATTAAAATACATTCATAGACTCATAGATTTTTATAATCATTCTAATTTCAGCTTATTTTTGACATGTATGTACATATTATATAAAGTACATAATTATTATATACATAAATTAAAAATGAATTGTATATAGAAGATAAAAAAAGAAACGTAGATTAGCAAAATTTTTAAATGAATGTACTGTACTCCTATACGAACACCATCACACATTAGCTTTGTATTCTTAACTTTCTAGTTTTATGATACTAACAATAACGAGTTTCTATAGATAGTTATAGCAAATAAGCATGCTTTTATACTTTTTCTTTTTATACCTTTTAGTATGTCTCTTTATTAGAATTCTTGACTGACACTGTTGCATGTATCTAACTGCAATTTTTTGTGCATGTTTACACCATGTAGAGTATTACATTATTTAAAAAAATATATATAACAAATTAGTAGATTGTAACTGTAGTTTGTAACAGGTTAACTAACTGTAGATTCTTATTTGTTTTATAATAACAGATGTGGGTACAACAACAACAGCTACACTAACTGAGACACATACTATGACAAATCCTTTACTACCTGAATCCACTCCTTCAATTTCTGAAACCACTTACACTTCTGTATCATCGGAGACGCAAACGGAAACTCCATTTACATCAACACCATTGTCAACAACAACAAATCCATTGGCAACTGAATCTACAAGCCAGTTATTCACTTCAGTTCCAGTATCAACAGAAACGCTTGGTTTTACATCTGAATCAGAAGTTACGGGTACTACCTCAAAAACAGAGATAACCCAGCCATTAACTGAAACCTACAAGCCTGAAACGTCTTCAGAAAGTGGTACAACATTACAGTACACTACTGCAAGACAGACAAAAGCATATACATTTGAAGAAACGACTGTTACTATTCCACAAACAGAAAAAGTATCACAAGAGATATATACAACAAAATATACAACAGAAATGCCTCCAATAACTACTACAGTAACAGAGAAAAGTGAAACATTACCACAGCATACTGAAACTTATTCCTCTGAAGGAACAACAGTTATCACTTCACAAACAGAAAAGGAAGTGCCACCAGAAATATTTATAGAAAAATCAACAGAAGGTGTAACACCAGAAACATCACCTTTAAGTTTATATACTACTAGTGCAACACTAACAGAAATAACAACAGCCAAATATGACACTACATATCGTCAAGAAGAAACAACTAGTGAAATTAAAACAACACTACCAGAAGGTAAATATAGCACTAAACTCGAAACTCCAACATATCCATATGAAGGAACAACCATTAGTAGTTTACAAACAGGAAAAGAGACATCTCCAGAAACATATTTAACTCAATCTACTGGTGAAGTCAAAACAACAGAATCTCTAAAACCAGAAACTTCCACTTCATCAGAATATACTGAAAGTACATCAGAGAGGGAATACCAAACAGAACCTAGAACACCACGTTTAGAAACAACTAGTGAAATTGAAACAACATTACCAGAAGGTAAATATAGCACTAAACTTGAAACTCAAACATATCCATATGAAGGAACAACCATCAGTAGTTTACAAACAGAAAAAGAAACGTCTTCAGAAACATATTTAACTCAATCGACTGGTGGAGTCAAAACAACAGAATCTCTAAAACCAGAAACGTCAACTTCATCAGAATATACTGAAAGTACGTCAGAGAAGGAATACCAAACAGAACCTAGAACACCACGTTTAGAAACATCACATGAAACACAAACCGCACCATACACCATAGAAACTACTAGTTTTGAAGGAAGACCAACAGACTATGAAACCAAATCAACAGAGTTAGGGGGTGCTACTGTACCTTACAGTGAAGAGACAACACAAACGCCTTTAATCACTCTAAAACCTGAGCAGACAGAAAGTACTACGTTTATAACAATAAGTTCTTCGAAGGAAACAACAGAATATCAACCTACAACTAAAACTTCTGAAGAGACAGTACCAACAAGACCAGAAGTTGAAACTACTTCACCTACCGTTACAAAACCAACTGAAACTGGAACTGAACATGTAGTAGAAGAAACTACTGCCGAATCTCAAACAACTGAACATGAAGTTCAAACACCTATTACGGAGACTACAGAAGAAACACTGTACACCATAACAGGTTCAGAAACCACACAGACTTATCCTACAATATTATCCTTTACAACAACAGAATCTATTAACCTCACTAATAAAACAACTAAACCATTATGCACAAGTGACAACAATTGTTTGGAATCAGAAACCTGCCTGTTTGGCCAGTGCATTAATGCTTGTTCAATTGGAGGTCGTTGTGCAAACAACGCCCTCTGCACAGTATCTAACCACACAACACTTTGTACATGTCCAATGGGATATTCTGGAGATGCCAGAAAGGAGTGTCACAAAGGTATATTCATTATTACACAGTTTTACAACTATTCATGCAGCACACATACTTTTTTATAAATTAGTATTTGTAGAGTAGCTAAGATATATTGATTCACTTTACATGTAGTAATTTCATGCAGTTTATTTGAAAAGTAGGATATAGAAAATCATAATAATAACTAATTGTTCCCTGCAAATAAAAGTAGTACTAAAGTAGAGCTCATAACTATAACTAGTTAGTTACGTTGGTGGGTTTTGATTTAACTAATCAAGTGTGAGAAGAGGATAACATTCTCTAATATTACAGAATTCTATCAATTCCAACAAGTACATTTTTACAAATGATTAAAGTTTTGAAACTTTTAATTTTGATGTAAAAACGCTGATGGTCTTCATCCATTAATGATTACTAACGAGGCCCTTAGGTACCTACTAAATAATTTATTGCTAGTTTCCCAATTATTTTAATTATGCTTAATTACTAGAAGTTTATAACTTTTCAGGTTATCCCAATAATAGTGACTCCTTCTTGGTCTAACTTATTTCATATTCAAATTCAATTTAAACATATCCAACTAAATAGATCTGTTTTTTTATTTTCATACATTAATTTTAAATAAATACTAGAGAGAGTGTTGTATAGCTACGTTTAGTTATTATATTTATGGAAACGTACCAGGCAAATGGATGAAACCTTGAGTAGGAATCATATCCATGCTCATCCCATATAGCACTGAACGTCCACTGGACGTCCATTTATCGCCCAAAATTTAGCCCGGACATTAAATTGGACATCCAATATCCGTTTTTTGACCGCGCCTCATCCGAACGACGTAAGTTGTATATCTACTGGACGTCCGTTTATGGATGTCCATCGGATGACCATGTACAAATCACGTCCAGTAACGGACATCAGTTGTAACATTACCAGAAGATATTATCCTTAGCAAAAGAAATGGAACATTAATTTGTAAATGTAATCAATGTTCAAAATGATTAAAAGTATGATATAAACATTTTTCAATAAAACCATGAAAGGAGTCACTTGATTTCATCTCAATCCAATTTTATAGGAAATCAATATACCAAGTCCAGTAATTCCATCCAATTACAAAATCTGTGTCTTGATGATTTATGATATACTATGATCCATTTTAGGGAACACATTTGTTTCTTCCGAACTAAATTTAATTAAAATTTCTAATATTGTTTAATAAGCTAACTAATATTCTCTTAATAAATTCGTTAGAACCTCATCCTCCAAAAGGTCATCAACCATGTGAATCAGATATGGATTGTCTTGACGATGAAGCGTGCTTTATGTCACTATGTCAAAATCCATGTGAATTTACAAGTGCCTGTGCATCTACTGCTAAATGTCAGGCGAAAATGCACAGACCAATATGTACATGTCCCATGGGATACGAAGGAAACCCTGCGATAAAATGCTTCAAATCTCAACCTAGTAAGATAACAATATTAACAGTTTAAGAAAGACTGCACTTTTTTATTTTGTTTATTTTCCTTTGTACATAATGAGAAAAGAGTGCAATCTCTCTATATTTTAGCAATTAATTTATAGGTCGACCCAAAAGTATTAATTGTTGTACAAATATAGATAAAAACACTAATTGGAAATAACTTTTTTTGTAAAAATATTTCTTTTTTAAACAATTAATATACCAACTTTATCAACTTAAATGCACTAATGGTTGTACAGATATAATTAGTGTAAAAACTGACTAATTGAAAATAATATTTAAATACTGTACAAATTTTTATACAAATGTAGAAAGAGAAATGTAGATAAAATTCAGTTCTGCATTTTTTCTGTAAAATAGTGTTCTATTTCTTATCTTTTCTCTCTTTTGCACCTCCTCTACTGTAGTGAGTTGCATTACGAACAATGACTGCCCTCTCACGGAAGCCTGTATTGATCGTGCTTGTCAAAGACCATGCGATGTTAGAAATCCTTGTGCAAAACATGCAGTTTGCATTAATACAAATCATGGTACCGACTGCAGTTGTGCTGAAGGGTATCAAGGAAATGGTTATCTTGGATGTACTGAAGGTATATGCATTTCTAATATTCAGCCAAATAAAACCTTAAAAGTTACTTTTTTTCTTAGTGGATTACCATAAAAATGTATGTCAATACAATGAAGACTGTCCACCAGACAAACTGTGTGACCGACTGAATAGAATATGCATCAACCCATGCTTTGAAGATTCCTGTGGAGAAAATGCAGAGTGTATTCCTAAAGATCATGCTATTACATGTCAGTGTCTACCTGGATGTATTGGAAATCCATACACATTATGTGTGAAGGGTAGGATTAACAAAATCTGTTTTTTTATTATATTCTAAGTATGTTTCATATTATTTATTTTAGTACAAGGATGCCTTAGTGATGCTGAATGCCCTTCAAGTGAAGCTTGCATAAATGGAAAGTGTAGTTCTCCTTGCCAATGTGGTCCAAATGCTATCTGTGATGTTATTTATCATAGGGCAACATGTAAATGTCCTGTTGGTTACACTGGAAATCCACTCTCTGGTTGTCTTCCACCATCAAATCCTTGTTTACCAAGCCCTTGCGGAGAAAATGCTTTGTGTGAATTAGATAACGGAAATCCAATCTGTTTCTGCCCTAAAGGATTAAGTGGAAATCCATTTAAAAAATGCAGTAAGTTTTTTTTTATAAAGCATATTTCTAAACTCTTAATTTGCTTTGTTTTTAGTTCCTCAAGGAGATAAATGTGTACCCAATCCATGTGGGCCAAACTCAGAATGTCTGATTGTTGGAAACAAACCAAACTGTTTCTGTTTACCTGAATATGAAGGCAATCCACCGCATGTACTTTGTGCTCTACCATCAAATCCTTGCAATCCTTCACATTGCGGACCAAATACTCAGTGTGCAATCCTAAGTAATGGATTTGCTAAATGTACATGTCTTTCTGGTTATATAGAAAGTCCAAATACCATTCGTGGATGTATCGAACAAAGAAATCCTTGCGATCCTAATCCTTGTGGACAAGGTGCACAGTGTGATCCTCACCGAGAACCAGCCTGTTTCTGTCCTGCTGGTACCAGAGGAAATCCATATCGTCATTGTTTAGAACCATTACCAAGCATTACATTATGTCAACCAGGACCTTGTGGTATAAATGCTGACTGCTATGTAACAAATAATCAAGAGAGATGTTTCTGTAAACCCGGATTCATTGGAGATGCTTATAGTGGTTGCAGACTTGTACCACATAATCCTTGCTTACCAAACCCATGCGGTCCTGGTGCTGAGTGTACATTAACACCAGACGGAAGATCTATGTGCAGATGTCCTGATGGAATGGCGGGAGATCCGACGTCGCCGCAAGGATGTCATGGCTATGAATGTATTGTAGATGACGATTGTTCCGATTCTCAGGCCTGTATGGGACACAGATGCAGAGATCCTTGTCCGGGATCATGTGGTGTGAATGCCAACTGTAGAGTAGAAAAACACCATCCTGTCTGTACATGTAATCATGGACTTACTGGAAATCCTCTAATCAGATGTTTCCCAATTCCAACGTATCTTCCTCCTGATCCTTGTATGCCAAGTCCCTGCGGATTAAACACCTTATGTCAAGTAATGAGTGGCAGACCAGTTTGCTCATGCTTACCAGATTTTAGTGGAGATCCTCAATTTGGATGTCAACCAGAATGTGTCTTAAATTCGGACTGCCCATCTGACAAAGCTTGTATTAACCGATATTGTAAAAACCCATGTGAGGGTTCTGTATGTGGTTTACATGCTCTTTGTCAAGTGCGAGACCATACGGCAACCTGTATTTGTTCAGATGGCTATCTAGGAGATGCTTTCTTCCAATGTATACGAAGACGTAAGTTTTAGTCTACAAATCCATTTTGAATAATTACCAACTTTCTTTATTTTACACAGCGCTGCCCACTCCAAATGTTACAATTCCATGCATACCATCACCCTGTGGACCAGATGCACAGTGTAATGTTTATGGAACAGATGTTGCAATTTGTGATCCCTGTTTGGGTCCCAACGCTGCATTCAATCCTCAGTGTAGGCCAGAATGTCTAACAAGTGCAGATTGTCCATTTAATAGAGCCTGTATCAGACAAGTTTGTGCTGACCCTTGCCCAGGTTCATGTGGAGTTAATGCTGATTGTACTGTTGTTTTACACTCTCCTGTATGTAGTTGTCCACATGGCCTTTTAGGAAATCCATTTGAGCATTGTGCTGTACCAACAGTTCGTAAGTTTCAAATAAATTGTTTTAATGTACGAAATATTTATGTTCTACGTTTACAGCGCCAGAGCCAGAAGACAGAATTGATACTTGTGAAAATGTAAGATGTGGTGCAAATGCTGATTGCCTTCAGCAAAACAATGCATTAGCTTGCGTGTGTAAACCAGGATTCTTTGGTAATCCTTGGTTAGCTTGCAGGCCAGAATGTGTATTAAATACAGATTGTCCACTTACTAAAGCCTGCATCAACAATAAATGCGTTAATCCATGTGCTGGTGCATGCGGTGTTAGTGCAAAATGCGACGTGATCAATCATATACCAGTTTGTTATTGCCCTCCTGATTTCAGTGGAGATCCATTTGTATCTTGTTTCCCATTCAAACAAATTCCTCATCCATCAAACCCTTGTGACCCATCTCCATGCGGGCCATACAGCAGATGTTTGATTTCTTCTCAAGGATATGCCACTTGCTCATGTTTGCCAACATACAAAGGATCACCACCTGCATGTAAACCAGAATGTATCGTTAGTTCAGAATGTTCACAAATGCAAGCCTGTATTAATCAGAAATGTGTAGATCCATGTCCTGGTACCTGTGGGACAAATGCTATTTGCTCTGTTATTAATCACAATCCAATATGTAGTTGCACACCTCATTTAGCAGGCGATCCATTTGTTCAATGTGCTGTTATAATTAAACCACCAGAACCAACTGAAACTGGAAATCCATGTGTACCTTCACCTTGCGGACCCAACTCCATTTGCCAAGTAAAACAAAGACGGCCAGTTTGCTCATGTGCAGCTAATTATATTGGAAGTCCTCCATACTGTCGACCAGAATGCGTTATAAATCAAGAATGCCCAACTCATAAAGCATGTGTTAAAGAAAAATGCATTGACCCATGCCCTGGAAGTTGTGGACAAAATGCCAAATGCAATGTAGTTAACCATACTCCATTCTGCACTTGCTTGGAAGGATATGAAGGTGACGCATTTGTTGGTTGTTCAAAAGTAATAAGACAACCTGAGAATCCTTGCATTCCATCACCTTGTGGAGAAAATGCTCAATGCACATTGAATAATGGAATTGCTCGTTGCAATTGTATACCCCCATATATAGGAAATCCTTACACAGGTGGTTGTCGACCAGAATGTACTATCAATTCAGATTGCCCAAGTCATCTTGCATGCTTAACACAACATTGTCGTGATCCCTGCCAAGGACTTTGCGGAGTAAATGCAGAATGTACTGTAGTAAACCACGTACCAAGCTGTGCCTGCCTAGAAAAGTTTATTGGGGATCCATTCACTTCTTGCAGACAAAAACCTATAGCACGTAAGTTTTATAGATATTAAGATTGTTTATTTTGTTCTTATATTACTATTTTAAATAGCTCCACCACCACAAAATCCATGTGAACCATCACCATGTGGACCCAATAGCATTTGCCGTATTTCTAATGGTCTTGCTGTGTGCTCTTGTCAAACAGGATACTTTGGCACACCTCCAAGTTGCAGACCTGAATGTCTTGTTAGTTCTGATTGTGCCCATGATAAAGCTTGTATTAACAAGAAATGCCAAGATCCTTGCCCAGGTTCTTGCGGTTTTGGTGCTCGTTGCCAAGTCTTCAACCATAATCCAATATGTAGCTGTCCGCCCAAGTTTACTGGTGATCCATTCGTGCAATGCCGTGAAGAAGGTAGATAATAATAGTTATTAAGTGTGTATTTTACTACCATAGTTTTTTTTTAAATAGAAGTAGAACCTCGACCAGCCCCTATCAGTTTATGTATACCATCACCATGTGGACCAAATGCTGATTGTCGTGTGGTTGATTCAAGACCAGTATGTTCTTGTCTTGCGGGAATGCTTGGAGCTCCTCCTAACTGCCGTCCTGAATGTGTAATTCATCAAGATTGTCCTCTTCATCTAGCATGTTTCAGCAATAAATGCAAAGATCCATGTGTTGGCTCATGTGGATTCAATGCTCAATGTAATGTTCAAAATCACCGTCCATTGTGCACTTGTTTACCAGGCTTTGAAGGAGATCCATTCTCAGGCTGTAATCCAACACAAGGTAAGTGTAATATCAAAATGAAGAATTCCAAACTAGCGGCTAATATTTATAATGGGATTTGGATTAATCTCACAACATGTATATAAGTAGATGTAACCAGATTTGTTAATTTCATCTGTAGCAATAGATTTACCTCGAAACCCTTGCAACCCATCACCCTGTGGACCAAATGCCATATGTAAAGAACGTAATGGTGCTGGTTCATGTATTTGCATGCAAGATTACTTTGGAGACCCATACGCTGGTTGTAGACCCGAATGTCTCATGAACTATGATTGTCCCTCAGATAAAGCATGTTTATCTAGAAAATGTAAAGACCCCTGCCCAGGTAGTTGTGGATTAAATGCAGAATGTCAAGTAATAAATCACAAACCGTCATGTTCCTGTTTACCTGGGTATACAGGAAATGCTTTGAGCTTATGTCGAAAAGTTGAAGCTCGTAAGAATTTTATTGCATGCGCTTTTTGTCTTGTAAATATTTATTGCATTTTTCTGTAGCTTTAATTGAAGACTCCAGAAGAAACCCCTGTCTACCCTCGCCATGTGGACCATATAGTATATGTAGAGTCATTAATGACAGACCAGTATGCTCCTGTAATGTAGGCTATATAGGTTCCCCACCTACATGTAGACCAGAATGCATAGTAAATTCAGAATGCCCATTAGATAGAGCATGTATAAAACAAAAATGTGATGATCCCTGTCCCGGTACCTGTGGTTATAATGCACATTGTAAAGTAATAAATCATAGCCCAGTATGTAGTTGCCCATTAGGGTACCTTGGAGACCCATTCAACAGGTGTACAGAGAGTAAGCTTATAAATACTTAGGAATACTTAGACCTTGCTTGCATGCATTGCTTTTGTAGAACCCCCACTAATAGAAGAATTTAAGAATCCTTGTATTCCATCGCCATGTGGTCCATTTTCTGATTGCCGCGTATTACAAAAAAAGACCAGTGTGTTCATGTTTACCAAATTATTTTGGTCATCCACCAAATTGTAGACCAGAATGCACTATAAATTCTGAGTGCCCGCTTAATAAAGCTTGTCAGGGTCAAAGATGTGTAGACCCTTGCCCAGGAACGTGTGGAGCGAATGCCGAATGTAGAGTGATAAATCACTCCCCTACTTGTTATTGTTTGTCCGAACACACGGGAGATCCTTTTTCAGGATGCTCCAGAAGTAAGATATCATATGTACATAAATAAACATTAACCCCTAACACTGTAAATATAGTTATAAACAAGCAGCCAATAAAAAACGCCTATATTATTGCAGTCCGACCAACAGAAGAACCTAGACATCCTTGTAATCCATCTCCTTGTGGAGCTAATGCGATATGCAAAGAACGTAATGGTGCAGGATCTTGTACATGTTTACCAGATTACTTTGGAGACCCATATGCTGGTTGTAGACCAGAATGCGTAATGAATACTGACTGTCCTAGAGATAGAGCTTGTGTCAATCAAAAATGCCGAGATCCTTGCCCTGGTACATGTGGATTAAATGCTGAATGTAGGGTTAATAATCATGCCCCTACTTGTTCTTGTTTACCTGGTTATACTGGAAGTCCATTACGTTCATGTCATCTTGTACCACCTAGTAAGATCTTCCTTCATTTCATATTTTTCTGTAAATATGGTATGATTCTCAATGGAATTGTACTGTATTTTCTTTTAAAGCAGATTCACTCACAAAATCAAGCCATTTCTCAATGTCGAATAATTAAAATATATGCCGAGTTATATCATCCAGCAAGTGTCTCATAATGGTTAACCATTTTATACTGTATGTACTTTATATAGCATGATTTATCTCTACAAATTAAATGCATCTACTGCCTATGGGGGTTTGTCGGATGATACATGAGTTGCAAATCAGACATTTCCTCGTATTCTTTATTTATTGGGCAAAGTGAGAAATGACTGTTGTAGTAGTTGACATTAAGTAATCCATAGATTGTGTCTTGAATTAATAATAATATGGATTTAATATGCTAAATTTTGGAAGCATTTGTGAGTGGATTAGCCTCTTGTATTTATTCTGAAACTGTAAAGTACTTTATTTTATTTGCATGCTTACTCATTATATTTTTATCTCTATCTAGTTGTGCATGAAGTACCTAAATCGGATCCATGCATACCATCACCATGCGGTCCATACAGTCACTGTCGCGTTGTTAATGGACACGCTGTTTGTTCTTGTCAAGCTAATTATATAGGAATTCCTCCATCATGTAGACCAGAATGTATGGTCAGTGCTGATTGTCCACAAGACAAAGCGTGTATTAACAGCAGATGTCAGGATCCCTGTCCTGGTACATGTGGTCTTAATGCACGTTGTCAGGTGGTCAATCATAATCCTATATGTAGTTGTTCACCTAGTTTTACTGGAGATCCATTTGTTAGATGTATCCAAGAACAAAGTAAGCCTTTTCATCTTTACTATTGTACTAGAATCTATTTTTGCATGTTATACTATTTTAGAAAAAACCTGAACCACCTAGACAAAATCCATGTATACCATCACCATGTGGACCAAATTCTCAATGCAAAGTTGTCGGCAGCCAAGCTGCATGTTCTTGCTTGTCAAATTATATAGGTCGCGCACCAAATTGCCGTCCGGAATGTACAATTAATGCAGAGTGCCCCGGAAATTTGGCTTGCGTAAACGAACAATGTAAAGACCCTTGTCCCGGTTCATGCGGTTTGCATGCTACCTGTATTGTTTTAAATCACTCGCCAATATGCCACTGTGTAATCGGTTATACTGGAGATCCATTCGCTGGTTGTTCATTAACTCCTAGTAAGAAGTTATTTTCAGAAATGATAATGTACCATTTATCAAAATTTGTCCTATATTTACAAATCAACTGTTTTGTTGGTTGCATTTAAGAGACTTTAGACCGTTAACTAATAATAATAATAATAACGGTCAAATGATCAATTTAAATGCAAGCCAATGATTTTTTTGAAATACTGTAATATTGCAAACAACGGACTTTAGCTGTACGTCGACGATATGGTACATCATCGTTATAAACTTTTAAGAATTAATTGATTAACTGTCAGTATAACGAAAACAATATTTTAGTTACTCCTCCAACATCTGAACCAATAAATCCCTGCAACCCATCACCTTGTGGGGCAAATGCAGTTTGTAAAGAAAGGAACGGTGCAGGTTCATGTGTATGTTTGCCCGAATATTTCGGAGATCCATACACTGGTTGCCGACCAGAATGTATTTTAAATACGGATTGTCCACGAGATAAGGCATGTGTTAATAACAAATGTAAAGACCCTTGCCCTGGAACATGCGGAATCAATGCCGAATGCAGAGTAAATAATCATGCGCCTTCATGTTTCTGCTTACAAGGATATACTGGTAATCCAGTGGTAGCTTGTCATTTACCTCCTCCTGTACCTAGTATGTATACATATGACTATATTCTAACTTTTATATATTTATTTAACTTTTTACTTTCTTTCACTTAAAAACTAGCTGTAGAGGAAACGGATCCTTGTTCACCTTCACCATGTGGACCTTACAGTCAATGTCGCGTTGTAAATAAACACGCCGTATGTTCTTGTCAGACAAACTATATAGGAACACCACCAGCATGTAGACCTGAATGCATGATCAGTGCGGACTGTCCACAAGACAAAGCCTGTATAAATAGCAGATGTCAGGATCCTTGTCCTGGCACCTGTGGATTAAATGCACGTTGTCAAGTTGTTAATCATAATCCTATATGTAGTTGTTCCCCTGGGTTTACTGGAGATCCATTTGTTAGATGTATTCCAGAAAAAAGTAAGAATACCATCTACTTATCAGCTTCATTTACATTTAAAATAAATTTCTCTTTTACTCTTATTACTATATCATCCGCCTCTTTTAGAAAAAACCTGACAGGACTCCTCCTACTACAAATCCATGTGTACCTTCACCATGTGGACCAAACTCGCAATGTCGCGTAATTGGTAACACCCCTGCATGTTCTTGCTTACCTAATTACATAGGTCGTGCTCCGAACTGCAGACCTGAATGTACAATAAACGCAGAATGTCCTGCTAATCGAGCATGTCAAAATGAACGTTGTATAGATCCATGTCCAGGATCATGCGGAGCGAATGCTGATTGCGTTGTAATCAGTCATCGTTCCGTATGTTCCTGTAAGACCGGATTTACTGGCGATCCATTTGCTGGCTGTAGTATTATACCAAGTAAGATAATTTAACGCGAAACTTTAAAACTGGAACACTAAACACTTATTTTAGTTAAACAACCAATTGACGAACAACTTAATCCTTGCAATCCATCACCCTGTGGTGCAAACGCTGTCTGTAAAGAACGTAACGGTGCCGGATCGTGTACATGTTTACCTGAATACTTTGGAGATCCCTACACTGGTTGCAGACCAGAATGCGTAACAAATTCGGATTGCCCAAGAGAAAAGGCCTGTGTAAATAACAAATGTAAAGATCCCTGCCCGGGAACATGTGGAATTAATGCCGAATGTCATGTAAATAATCATGCACCCTCTTGTTCATGCTTGCCTGGATACAGTGGAAATCCATTAACAGCTTGTCATTTACCGCCACCTAGTAAGACTCTTTATTTCTACTCTTTACGTTCGTGCTCTTATTCTGTATTTTTAAACAGTTGTGCATGATAAACCTAAGACAGAACCTTGCTCGCCTTCACCTTGCGGTCCCTACAGTCAATGCCGTGCCGTAAATGGACTAGCAGTTTGCTCTTGCCTAACTGACTATATTGGAAGCCCTCCAGCATGTAGACCTGAATGCATGATCAGTGCTGATTGTCCTCAAGACAAAGCCTGTATCAAGAGCAAGTGTCAGGATCCTTGTCCTGGTACTTGCGGATTAAATGCACGCTGCCAAGTGGTTAATCATAACCCAATCTGTAGTTGTTCTCCTGGTTTTACGGGAGATCCATTTGTTAGGTGTCAACCAGAAAAACGTAAGCTTTCTGTTTCTACTTCTTATTTAATTTCATACTTTTGTATATAGATATTTTATTATCTCTTGCATGAATTCTTTTGCATGTTCTTTCTTTCTATTTTAGCAAAACCAGTTGACGTTCCTAGTGGAAACCCATGTATACCATCGCCGTGTGGACCTAATTCCCAATGTAAAGTTATTGGAACTCAACCAGCATGCTCTTGTTTACCCAATTATATCGGTCGTGCTCCTAATTGCCGACCTGAATGTACAATAAATGCGGAATGCCCTGGAAATTTAGCTTGTCAAAATGAGAAATGTAGAGATCCCTGCCCAGGTTCTTGCGGTTCATTTACTACATGCGTTGTAGTAAAACATGCACCAGTGTGCCAGTGTGTTACTGGCTACACTGGAGATCCATTTACTGTTTGTACACTTATTCCACCCAGTAAGACACTTTGCTTAATAAAGCTCTTTTCTTCTCACAATATCATTAATATTTCTTTAAATGTTACAGTACCTACAACAAACGAACCGCTCAATCCATGCAACCCATCTCCCTGCGGTGCTAATGCTGTTTGTAAAGAACAAAATGGTGCTGGATCTTGCACATGCCTACCTGAATACTTCGGCGATCCTTACACGGGATGCAGGCCAGAATGTGTTATAAATACAGATTGCGATAAGACTAGATCATGTGTAAATAATAAATGTGTCGATCCATGTCCAGGCACCTGCGGTGTTAACGCTGAATGCCAAGTGTTCAACCATGCGCCTTCTTGCATATGTATTCCAGGATTTACAGGAGACCCAACGAGATTGTGCCTCCGTCTTCAACCAACACGTAATAATCATAACCAGCTCTTTGCTGTACATGAAATACTGATGTTTCTGTTAAATATCTTTAGCTACACCAGCACCCAGCAATCCATGCAAACCTTCACCTTGTGGACCGTACAGTCAATGTCGTGTAATCAATGACCATGCCGTGTGCTCTTGCAATGTTGGATATGTAGGCACTCCACCAGCATGTAAACCAGAGTGTATTGTTAGTTCTGAATGCCCACAAAATAAAGCCTGTATGCAACAGAAATGCGCAGATCCTTGTCCGGGAACGTGTGGACTTAATGCTAAATGTCAAGTTGTTAGTCATAATCCAATCTGCAGTTGCATGATTGGCTTTTCAGGTGATCCATTTACTAGCTGCCACAGAATAGAAGGTAAGAAGAAAACATTTTTTGATATTTTATTCTTCTTTGACTAGTTATTTTGGTTTTGTCTTGTTGGTACGTAGTAAACAATTATGAACTTAATCTAAACTTAAAGATTTGAACTTCATTTTTATAGAAGGCTGGTCATTCTTCTACTTCCTTTCTCTCTTCTAGTTACTACTTCTACTCCGAAAATTGAAAATCCTTGTGATCCTTCACCTTGTGGACCAAACTCTCAATGTAAAGTAATTGGTAGTTCAGCAGCATGCTCTTGTCTTCCAAACTATATTGGACGTGCTCCTAACTGTAGACCAGAATGTACAATTAATACAGAATGTCCTAATAACCTAGCATGTATCAATGAAAAATGTAGAGATCCTTGCCCCGGCTCTTGCGGTCAGAATGCCAAATGTACAGTTGTAAATCATAATCCTGTCTGTTCTTGTCTACCTGGTTATATCGGAGATGCCTTTGTAGCTTGCCAATTGGCTCCACCATGTAAGATTTCGATATACGCGCTTTTTTTCCGTACATGAACAAACATTTGAACTAATTCTGTTACAGCTACCGAACCTACTATTTCATCTCCATGCACACCATCTCCTTGCGGACCAAACGCAGAATGTCGGGAAAGAAATAGAGCTGGTTCGTGTGTATGTGTTCAAGGTTTCGAAGGAAATCCTTATGACCAGCAAATAGGATGTAAACGAGAGTGCGAAACAAATAATGACTGCGCACCAACATTGACTTGTGTTTCATATAAATGTGTAGATCCATGTCCAGGATTATGTGGAAGTTTAGCAGAATGTCGGGTAGATAATCACGTACCTACATGTACTTGTCCCCCGCATTATACCGGCGATCCATTCTTCCAATGCCGTGAAATTCCTCCAACGCGTAAGATTAGAATTATCAGCAAGTGATGCCATACTCTAATATTAATGACTTTACAGCTCTTCCACGAGTAGATCCTTGCCAACCATCTCCTTGTGGACCAAACAGTCAGTGCAGAAATGTTAATGATCAGGCAGTTTGTTCGTGCATGCCTAATTACATTGGTAGCCCACCTCAATGCCGTCCTGAATGCGTCGTTAGTTCTGAATGCTCTATTGATAGAGCTTGTATCAGACAGAAATGTGCTGATCCTTGTCCTAACACTTGCGGCATTGGAGCCCAATGCACGACAAGAAATCACAATCCAATTTGTGCTTGTCCTCCTAGATATACTGGAGATCCATTTAGCAGATGCTTCCCAATACGTAAGTTCTACATGAATGGTTAAAGCTATACTACATTAATAATAATCAATACTATTTACAGCAATTGAACCTACACCGGCACCTACTGAGAGACCTCCTTCTTGTTATCCATCGCCTTGTGGACCCAACTCAAACTGTCAGCTACGTGGAGGTGTACCATCTTGCTCTTGCTTACCAAACTATATTGGCAATCCACCGAACTGTAGGCCAGAATGTGTTCTAAATACCGAATGCAGTAGTCAACTAGCATGCATGAATCAAAGATGTCAAGATCCTTGTCCAGGTTCTTGCGGTACCAATGCTAAATGCCACGTTCTTAACCATCTGCCCATATGTACCTGCGAAGAAGGGCATACTGGAGATCCATTTACTCAATGCACGTTCATAGTTGTAACTGAGCCTTCTGTACCTAAAGATCCATGTAACCCATCGCCTTGTGGTCCAAACGCTATTTGTCGTGATGGACTATGTACTTGCCTTCCTGAATACCAAGGAAATCCCTATGAATCTTGTAGACCAGAATGTGTTGTTAGCTCAGAATGTGACAGAGATAAGGCTTGCATTCGAAACAAATGCGTTGATCCATGCCCAGGAACTTGCGGTCAAAACGCAAGGTGTGATGTTGTAAATCATATACCAGTCTGTTCTTGTCCAGACGGCTTTACTGGAGATCCTTTCACTCACTGTAGAGTTATGGAAAAACCGCAACCTTCAGAACATCGTAATCCATGCAATCCATCACCATGTGGTCCAAATAGTCAGTGTCGAAATATTGATGATCATGCTGTATGTTCATGTCTTCTAGGATTTATGGGTACACCACCATCTTGTCGACCTGAATGTTTGGTTAGTTCAGAATGTTCTCCAACTAGAGCATGCGTTAATCAGAAATGTACAGATCCTTGTCTTGGTTCCTGTGGTTTAAATGCCAGATGTGAAGTTATTAATCATAGTCCTATATGTAGTTGTCTTGAAGGCCAGACTGGAGATCCATTCCAAAGGTGCATTGAGATTCCAGTAACTCCAACACCTCCACCATCAAAAAGAGATCCTTGCCAACCTTCACCTTGTGGACCCAATTCTATTTGTCAAACTGTAGGAGATACACCATCTTGTAGATGTGAACAGGATTACACAGGAAATCCACCAAATTGTAGACCAGAATGTGTAATTAATCCCGATTGTCCTAGCACCAAAGCTTGCATTAATAATAAATGTAAAGATCCATGCCCTGGCAGCTGTGGTGACAATGCTGAATGCAGAGTTATTTCCCACATGGTTACATGCTCTTGTTCTTCTGGATTCACCGGTAATCCATTTGTACAGTGCGTTAAAAAACCAGAAATACCACCAAATCCTTGCGAACCATCACCATGTGGTGCAAATGCCGTATGTAAGCAACGAAATGGTGCAGGCGCTTGTGCGTGTATAGAAGATTATCAAGGTAATCCTTATGAAGGATGTCGACCAGAGTGTGTTCTTAGTTCGGATTGTCCAACAAATAAAGCTTGCATACGTAATAAATGTCAAGATCCATGTCCCGGTGTATGTGGGCAATTGGCTGAATGTTCTGTAATTAATCATGTTCCCACTTGCACGTGTACTACTGGTTATATTGGCGATCCATTCGTTGTTTGCAGACCAGAACCTCCGCCACAACGTAAGTTTTGTGGATTTGATAAAAATGTATGTTGTTAACGTATAAACTGTTTTATCTACAGCACCAACAGAACCTACCGTACGAGATCCATGTTCACCTACGCCCTGTGGGCCATACAGTCAATGTCGAAACATAAACGGTCAAGCTGTTTGCTCTTGTTTGCAAGAATATATTGGGTCACCACCAAATTGTAAACCAGAGTGTACTGTCAGTTCGGAATGTCCACAAAATAGAGCGTGCCATAAATTTAAATGTGCCAATCCATGCAGTGGTACTTGTGGTGTTGGTGCAAGATGTGAAGTTATCAATCACAACCCAATCTGTAGTTGTCCAGAGGGTCTTACTGGGGATCCTTTCTCTAGATGTTATGAACCACCAGGTATAATTCAAGTTTTTTCTTAAATTTTGCATTATATAACTATCTTGCATTTATTAATTTTTTAGTTATTCCAAAACCACCACCTACACATGTAGATCCATGTGTACCATCACCATGTGGTCTTAACTCAATCTGCAAAGAAATTAATGAACAAGCATCTTGTTCTTGTCTTCCAAATTATATAGGAATACCACCAAATTGTCGTCCAGAATGCGTAGTTAATACAGATTGTCCATCAAATTTGGCTTGCATTACGGAAAAATGTCGCGACCCATGTCCTGGTTCGTGCGGCTTTAATGCTGAATGTAGAGTGCAAAATCACATTCCTATTTGCACTTGCATAGAACGGTATATTGGAGATCCATTCACACAATGTAATCCAAAACCAGGTAATTTGCAATTAAATAAAACATTTCAACATAAAGTTTTTAATATTCACTTTTACTTAACAGAGGAACCTAAGCTTCCTGAACCAGAACCATGTAATCCATCTCCATGTGGTCCAAATGCTGAATGCAGTGGTAATGGTATTTGCACATGTTTACCCGAATATCATGGAGACCCATATAGAGGATGTCGACCAGAATGTACTATGAATGCCGATTGTTCTCCAAATAGATCCTGTAGTAATCATAAATGCATAGACCCTTGCCCAGGAACTTGTGGACAAAATGCTCAATGTGATGTAGTTAATCATATTCCAACATGTAGTTGTCCAGCTAGATTTGAAGGAGATCCATTTGTTCTCTGCAAGGCCACTCCTGTCACACCACGTATGTTAACATTATTTTTAGGCTTAATACTTAATTAACTTATTTTGTCATTTTAGCAAAACCACTTCAACCATGTAATCCTTCACCATGTGGCCCTAACAGTATCTGCAAGGTCGTAAATGAAGTTGCTGTATGCTCATGTCAACCTAGCTTCATTGGTAGTCCACCAGCTTGTCGACCTGAATGTGTAGTGAGCGCAGAATGTCCATTAACACAAGCATGTTTAAATCAAAAATGTCAAGATCCTTGTCCTGGTACTTGTGGAATTAATGCAAAATGTCAAGTTATAAATCATAATCCAATATGCAGTTGTGCAAGTGGACATACTGGCGATCCATTTACCAGATGTTACCTCACACCTGAAGGTGAATAGCAAAAGATATAATTAACTCTTTCAGTTTATTCATTTTTTTTCTCTTTGCTTTAGAAAAACTTCCACCTGTCAACCCTTGTCAACCATCACCATGTGGACCCAATTCTATTTGCCAAGTTAAGGGTGAAAGTCCTGCTTGTTCCTGCCTGCCAGATTACACCGGATCACCACCAAATTGTAGGCCTGAATGTATCATCAATCCAGAATGCCCAAGTCATCTTGCTTGCATCAATCAGCATTGTCGCGATCCCTGTCCAGGTTCATGTGGTTCTAATGCAGTGTGCTCCGTGATAAACCATAGTCCTATATGTACGTGTGTGCCCGGATATAGTGGAGATCCATTCAGCGGATGCATCATCACACCAGGTAGGACTTTTTTACCTTTTCTTCAATTAGAAGCCAAACTAACTTAATCCAAATTGAAAAGAAAATAAGTTTGGTTCCTAATTATTATTTTTGAGCCTGAAAACTGAATGGAAAAAAGTATATCTTAGATAAGGAATGTGCAACTTTTGAGAAAAAACGAATTTCGTAATATATCATTACATGTAACTCGAGCTACGTAGTAGTAGCTGATGGGACATACCTGTCCTAAGATTACTTGTCCATTTAGTAATTATGATATGCAAATACCATATCATTTATGCATATGCATGCATGTTACAAAAGCAATTAAATGGTTAGAGAAGCATATTTACCAGCTTTTCCCTCCGAAATAATTAATTTCCCATTAACGTTGAGCTTTGGTTATGGTGTTGAGAATTATATTATTCAAATAGTAAATTATTGTAGTTATGTAAAATAGGTACCTGTTATAATTGACATTTTCAAAAATGCTATTTAAAATTTTTGGATTATATGACAAATTCTATAAACAAATTTAATATCAATGCAGGTAAAAAAATAGTTTTAGGTATCATTACTCTTGGTTTTTTGGAGAAATACTTACAAGCGATTATTGGTAAAAAAAAAGACCCATGATATAACAATAGCCACAACAGAAGCAACGGTTTTAGGAAACCGATATGGTTTTATTGTGCAATGAACATAAAATAATTCTATACTCCATTCTCTAATGTCTTTTAACCTTTTTGTTGAAAGAAGCAAATGGACCTTATGATCTAATTCTAAATTCTGTCATTCTGTATCTCACAGTTTGGCCAGACACCACTGATTTCAATTGGACACTATTCAGTCGCAGTTGATGAAAATTCAAAGAGTTGATTCTATGAATTAGACAGACGTAGAAATATCAGAAACCCAGCAAACAGAGTGACGTCGAACTCATGTGATGTTTCGTTGCCTATGACGTCTTAAAGACGTATATATAAAGTTATGTATTGGCTATCAAACATAACATTTTCTAATAGGACATCAAAAAGACATCTAGTTCACTAGTAAATAATATTGTTTTAAAGTCCTGATATAACGTCTTTGAGCTGTGTCATTTTGACGTCTTTTCAAACGCGATATCACATTCATTAATGACCAAGAAATCACGCGAATTAGACGTCAGTGTGCTTACTGAAAAACGCTACTAAGAAAAGTTATGATAAAATTAACCACACAATTAACGCCGTTCACGTGAATAAAATTTTAAACTATTGTTAAACATAATCAAGAACGTGCAATAAAAAAAATAATTAATTAATTTGAGTTACATTAGGATTCCACTAGAGTGGTGACTCTTATTTATTTATTTTCTTTTTGGACGCACGTGATAATCTTTGTGGTAATACACGATTAGTTTTTGGACGTTTTCGGATCATTCATATAACCATGTTCCGAAAACTTTTCTAGCACTCACATAACAAGAACACCGTCCTGTAATAACTGTAATAATCAAATACTGATTTTGTAAAGTTCATATTATAGACTAGCTTATTTATTCTATCAGAAAGGAAATCGTATGACACTTTGGTTATTGTTCATGAAGTAAATTAGTTTCTTTACATTTAAGACAAAAGTAAGATTGACAAAAATAACAGGAAAGTGTCAATATTTGTTGCCATACCAGCAGTTATTGTTCTTTTTCAGTTTGACCCAATATCTAGACTTAGAGTAAAGTTATTTTTTTTACTTTGGCTTTCACTTAGGTTAAATGTACATGCAGATACTGTTTGGCTTTTTCAAATTCCATTCCATTTCTATTTATCCTATTTTTCTTTTATTCTCTTTTCCTTCTATTTTTATTCTTTTTCTTCAATTCTTCTTTTGCTTCTATTCTTATTCTTATCTATAATTCTGTAATCTTAAAAAACAAGAGATCGAATTCATTTATGGATGGGTCTTATGTTAGAAGGAAAGATTATACCTACATGGTTTCAGTCTTTGATGCATTTTTTATATGTTCTTTTCCCAGGAACTTTTTGGGATTCCTCACCATTTTGGACTTTAAACCAAACAAAATATATTTATATTAGCAATTAGTTCAATAAAAACATAAAATGCGATTGTAGAACTCATTAAACTTTCATATGGCTAACTTGAAACAGCTGTTATAAGTTATAGGCCAGTCAATATCGACATCAGTCATCGCAAAAATTAGGGTAGTTCTGATCTTTTAATATGTTGTTAGGACCCTTACGGTTAGTATAAATCCAGATTTGTAACCCCGAAAAACCCGTGCTACCTGCATAGTGACCAAAAAAAAGCGAAATTTTCTCACTTGTTTTGGTTTTTTGATCATATCTCCTACACTATTCGTTCTATCGAAAATGTTATTCGTTTCTTTTGAGACTAGGATGAGCTCTGTACGTTCTTTGGTTACCGAAATACGGCTTTTTAAAGATTGTTTTTGTTTTTCTGCAATCTTCGTCGTCGTCGTTGTAGTCATTGTCCATATCGATCGGCGCACGCCAAACATGTTAGGCTCGCTTTTCGGCAAGTGCAGGCCCCAGAACACCCTTTTTTGCACTTGCACGACAGCATTTTCAGAAGTGATTGAGAGGCTGGGGCCATTGTCGCAGTGATGGTGAGTAGCGCAAATCGCTGGTGAACCAGCCCCAGTTGTTTGGGTTTTTTTTCCACCCTCAACCATTTTTGTACTTGATAGTAAGTGCGAAACGCGTGTACTTTGCAGCGTCTTTGGTAGGGGGGGGGAGACGAGCAAGGTTCTTTTTTGCTGTGGCTACTGACTTAACGAAGCACGTATAACGAAGGCTGTTAGTCTGTCTCCTCCATAGATAGCCACGAGGAGCTTCTCACCAGCTATGACTATTGCCCCCTAGCTGGAATCTGGTTGCAAAAATATTTTCGCCAGCTCTATCAAGTAAGGACTTTTCTGGAAAACGCCGCACCATTTTGTCTTACCCTGCCAGAATAGAGTACAGGTGGTGTCACAACAGCCAGTAAAGGTGTGAAGAAATAGCGCGAATCCTTGTGGGTATTCAAGGTCTCCACGGGCGAATGAGGTGGTGGAAAAATGGATACACCCAGACTCACCTCTGTCGCTTTTCTAGAAGTACACGTTCTTAGAGGTGGAAACCAAGTCATTGAGCAGGACCAATAAATCCAAATCTTCCCCAATCACTATGACATTTTCATAAGATGAACTCTTAGAATTTGGAGATCAGTCCTGACAATATTTGCGTCAGCGTCTCCTGCAGACTGTTTGGTTTCAATCCCTTGTTTATTAAACTCAGTGCAGAGCATTTCAATCAGACAGTGTTTGTTTTGGTCACTGACAAGTACGTTTTCTTGGGGTACTTTAGTTAGTGTCCACTCCTCAAACTGTATTACACTGATAGAGAGAGCAGCATAGCGATGCAAACGTTCAGCTGTTTTTGTGCTCCTGAAGGCTGCCTTCTCTGAGTACCCGTCTAAAACCATTGCAACATTTCTCCCAAATGATTGAACACGTAGCTGACGTATCCTACCACAATTGCTCTGACTGAGTCATTGCGATGCGCGACAACCTTGTGGATCAGATAACCACCATCCACCAAGACGAATGTTGTGCTTCCTGCGATGATGTTGTCAGGGAGTGGAGTGAATGACGAGCAGAAGGATGACTTTGTTCCTTTTCGCATCCCCTCTTCAGTGAAAATTGACAACGGGTATGGCGCCAGCTCATACTCAAAGTGTTTTTTCAATTGCTCTTCTGATTGTTTGGTGATGCAGACCCTCTGGAAAATCGAAAGAGTGTCTACATCAGCTCTCTTATTGACCACTTTCACTGAGCTGGTGATGGTTGCCAAGGTGTTCACTTTTTCCTTCCGTTTAAATTTTACCGTCCGAGCTGTTGGGCCAAGTGGCAGTTGATCTCAGAACCTCCAACAATTCCACTAGCGATGGAAAGTAGGTGGTCAGTCATTGGCAATGGGGGGTGGGTTCTGAACCACATCTTCTGAAGAAAGAGGACAATATCTTTTTATTGGAATTAATTTTTTATTATTTCATATTTTTCTGTCGCCTCCAGAGAATTTCAGCAACAAATTAGGGCTTGTCGAGCGATAAAGTCTAGGAAATAAAAATGCATTTAGCAAGGGTGTGTTGGTATTTGGCCATTTTTGATAAAACTTGATCTTGCGCTTAAATTAAAGCTAATTAAATTTTCTAAAAATTCTTGTCGCTAGCATTTATTGTAGGACAAGTCTTTTTGCCAATATTTATATTTCCAAAAATGTCACTTTTTGGAAAAAATTACCAATCTTTGAAAAGCCGTATAGCGGTAACTAATGGACGTACAGAGCCCATCCTGATCCCAGATTGTGGCAAATTTAATCTAAGATATGAATAATAGTTTTGGTAGAACGCATAGTTTAGGAGATATGATCAAAAAAAACCAAAACAAGTGCGAAAAGTTCGCTGTTTTTTTACCACTATGCAGGTAGCACGGGTTTTTCGGGGTTGCAAATCTGGATTTAAAAAATTAGAACTACCCTAATTTTTGTGATGTTTGTCTTCTTTATGTCGATATTGACTGACCTATTAGCCCACATCAAGACTAAATTTTATCAATCCACTTTTTTTTAATCCAGATGACCATGGTCTGAACCTGTTGATACTATCAAAATGTATAATATTTGAGGTTAACACATGTCAAGATTAAATGAATTTCAACAAATAGACAAATAAAATTGCAGTAAAGTTATAACTACCTGATTTTTAGGTTAAGATTTATCTCAAAAACTAACAATTACAAAATACGCTCACCCGCTCCAGTTCATTTATTCCCGCTGTTGGTTGTCCACGACCGTTTACCGCTTAACTTCAATGTCAAAACTTCAATTGCCGTGAACATGGCAACACAAAAATGTTTAGAAATTTCAAACGCATGTTGTTTCAAGTTCCCTCACTGTTACAAGTTACCCTGTTTTACGGTAACTCGTTTTGGTATGAGCGTTGATTGACATATGTCAATTAACAGTATGAGTAAGCAGACATGAACAGTATTTTATAGGAATTTGGCGGAAGTTGTGAGAAGGGAATGAATAAACCTTTAAAGGCTTATATTTAATTAAATAAGCAGTAAAAAATGTTTTGTAAGTGATAGTAGCTTATTTCCAAAATGCTAAAAAATCTAAGACCTTATGACTGACTTTTTTGTTAGTAAGAAGATTATGTTCATTGCACTACAAATCTTACAATATTAATAGTGGCAATTGACACTAATAGTTGTATTATTAGTTTAGAAATCTTAGGAAGAAAAACTTTATTTCCAATGGACCAGAACTTGCAGTAACACTAAATTAGAAACCTGGGAAACTATTCCTTCATAGCCATCAAGTAGTTAAGTTTGCTGATCTTGATTGATACGTAATAAACCAAATGTTCTAAGCACTATAAGAATATTATGATTCAAATGATAATTATTAAGAGTGTCTAAATGTTTATAAACTGGAGATGTTCATTTAGTAAGAAAATTCAATATTACAGATATTTTAAAGCTGGTAACAAATTTTAACTAGGATACGTTTAGTTATTTTACAACTAGGTATATTACACACAAACAAAGTGTTTTTAGTTTTGGGTTGAAATATAAGAATGTAACAATGTGATTTCTATCAACTTTTATCAAAAACAAAAACCTAAAAATACAAAAACTTTGTACTGTGATTATTTTGCATGCTTGCTTCTGCTGTAAAATTAATGCTTTAGCAAAAGGGGACACAAAAGGTAAGGTTTTGTCCCCCAACGATAACATCAATGGCTTCAGCTACATCAGTTTCCTCATCTTCCCCTAGCCCCCCCTAGATATAACCAAGTAAAACATATAAAAATTAACACTATAGGCTTTGCCATAAAACAGCTCGGGTTAGGTTAAAGGTAATAAGCGTGCAAAATGCTTTAGCCAATATGATTCATACAGACCTATATAATATATAACATGCGCTTTAAAATGCTTATCCCTTATTACCCCAAACAAGCAATTCCCCCTAACTTATAAAAAGCAGCAATTTTAGTTAATGGTAAAATAACCTATATATTTAAAAATTTATATTATAAACATAATAATAAAATACCCTAAACGTATATTTCAGTCCCCCCTCCCAAAGAGGTCATCAGCCCTTGCATACCATCTCCGTGCGGAGCTAATGCCATATGTAAAGAACAGAAAGGTGCAGGTTCATGTACTTGTTTACCGGATTATATAGGAAACCCATATGAAAGCTGCCGCCCGGAATGTTTGTATAACACAGACTGCCCCTCACACCGTGCATGTATTAGGAATAAATGTCAAGATCCCTGCCTTGGAACTTGTGGTCAAAATGCGGATTGCCAAGTGGTAAATCACCTTCCCCAGTGCACTTGCCGACCAGGTTATACAGGAGATCCCTTCACCTTTTGCAATGTTCTCCCAGTTGAACGTAAGAACCCTTAAAGTAAGCCATTTTACCAGAAAGAATACATAACATAAATTATAGCAATAAAAATTGAGCCAAGACATCCTTGTCGCCCTTCGCCTTGTGGACCAAACAGTCAGTGCCGTGAAATACACGAACAAGCAGTTTGCTCTTGTTTACCCAATTATGTTGGTAGTCCCCCTGGATGTAGACCAGAATGTGTTGTTAGTTCTGAATGCCCACCTAATAAAGCCTGTGTAAACCAAAAATGTATGGATCCCTGCCCAGGAACATGCGGTCTCAACACGAAATGTGAAGTTATTAATCATAGTCCAATATGTAGTTGTAATCCAGGCCATACAGGCGACCCATTCAGCAGATGTTACCCCATTCCACGTAAGATGTTTATGTTACTAACACAAACTTTAAAATGAACAATTGATTCACCTATTATGTTCTTGTAGCTCCCCAACCGCCACCACCCAAACCAATAATAAGAAACCCTTGTGTACCTTCACCCTGCGGACCACATTCTGAATGTCGAGATATTGGAGGAGCACCATCTTGTTCTTGTTCAATAGGTTACATGGGAAGTCCTCCTAACTGTAGACCTGAGTGCGTTATAAATGCTGAATGTACTAGTAACCAAGCCTGTATTAGAGAAAAGTGTAAAGATCCATGTCCTGGATCATGCGGTATAGGTGCTCAATGTAGCGTTATAAATCACACACCTATTTGTACTTGTCCTGATGGATATACTGGAGACCCATTTAACAACTGCTTCCCTAAACCCCCTCCACCAAGTAAGAAATTTAAAAAATACTCTGTTATACAGACGTAATAAACTTGCATATATTTCTACAGCACAACCTGTAAAGACTGACCCTTGTAATCCTTCCCCATGTGGATCAAACGCTCAATGTCACAATGGTATATGTACTTGTTTGCCTGAACATCAAGGAGATCCATATAGGGGTTGCCGACCAGAATGCCTTCTAAGTAGCGATTGTCCTAAAGACAAAGCTTGCATTAGAAGCAAATGTCAAGACCCATGTCCTGGAACATGCGGTCAAAACGCAGATTGTCAGGTTGTTAATCATATTCCTATGTGCAGCTGTCCTGCCGGATATACAGGAAATGCATTTGTAGCATGTAACTTTGTAGCAAGTAGGTTACGTGACATTTTAATTGAATACTTACCTTTACCGATTCGAAATTGTTGTAGTACCCATAGCAAAGAATCCATGTAGCCCATCTCCATGTGGGCCAAACAGTCAGTGTCGCGAGATTAATGGACAAGCTGTATGTTCTTGCGTACCTGGATTTATTGGAAGCCCACCAACTTGTAGACCTGAATGTATAGTTAGTTCAGAATGTCCATTGAATCAAGCTTGTGTTAACCAGAAATGTGTAAATCCTTGCCTTGGTACTTGTGGTATAAGCGCAGTGTGTCAAGTAGTAAATCATAATCCCATATGTAGTTGTCCACCTAAATTCAGTGGTGACCCATTTGTAAGATGTCTGCCAATACGTAAGGGAAATTACGGCAACTTGAAGATGTGTTAGCTTAATCAATTTTATATTTCAGCGGAAACTCCTGTCGTTGTACCTCCATCCAATCCCTGCCAACCATCGCCTTGTGGACCTAACTCTCAATGTAAAGTTTCGGGCGATTCACCATCTTGCTCTTGTTTAGTTGGATTTATTGGCGTGCCTCCTCATTGTAAACCTGAATGTATTAGTAACAGCGAATGTCCTAGTCATTTAGCATGTATTAATCAAAAATGTAAGGATCCCTGTCCCGGCACTTGCGGAAGTTACGCAGAATGTCGGGTCGTAAGCCATACCCCCAATTGTGCTTGTTTGAATGGTTATACGGGAGATCCATTCGTACAATGTCTTGCACAACAGCCTTTAGTTATGAAAGACCATCTAACACCCTGTGTACCATCACCATGTGGAGCAAATGCTCAATGCAGAGAACAAAATGGTGCTGGAGCATGTTTATGCCTTCCTGAATACATAGGAAATCCTTATGAAGGTTGTCGTCCTGAATGTGTACTAAGCTCTGATTGTCCAAGTAACAAAGCTTGTATCAGAAATAAATGCCAAGATCCATGTCCAGGCACTTGTGGACAAAACGCCGACTGTCAAGTGGTTAACCATTTACCTTCATGTACATGTAGACCCGGATTTACTGGCGATCCCTTCAGATACTGTAATCCTATTCCACCAGAACGTAAGCATTATTGGTAAGAAGTATTCCAACGTTCTAAATTAATTATCTTGTAGCGGTGAAGAAAGAGCCAGTTAATCCTTGTAATCCTTCACCATGTGGGCCTAATAGTCAATGTCGTGAAATTAATGAACAAGCTGTTTGTTCCTGTTTACCTAATTATACAGGAAGTCCACCTGGTTGCCGACCCGAATGTGTTGTTAGTACTGAATGTCCTCTCAATAAAGCATGCGTAAATCAAAAGTGTGTAGACCCTTGCCCGGGTGCTTGCGGGCTAAATACCAAATGTGAGGTAGTCAATCACAGTCCTATATGCAGCTGCAATCCAGGCAATACAGGAGATCCATTTACAAGATGTTATCCAATACCACGTAAGAACCACCGAACTTGGTATAAATTCGTTTTCTAATTATCATTGAATTTTAGCTCCCCCACCGCCACCTAAACAACCACTCAAAATAAACCCATGTGTACCATCACCATGCGGTCCAAATTCAGAGTGTAGAGACGCTGGTGGTACTCCTTCATGTTCTTGTTTGGTTAATTATATTGGTAGCCCTCCTAACTGTAGACCTGAATGTGTAATTAACTCAGAATGCCCTAGTAATAAAGCGTGTATTAGAGAAAAGTGTAAAGATCCATGCCCAGGTTCTTGCGGCGTAGGAGCTCAATGTAATGTTATAAATCATATACCTGTATGTACATGTCAAGAAGGTTACACTGGAGATCCATTTAGCAATTGCTATCCCAAACCATCAAGTAAATTAGCAACATTCCAATACTAGAATCAGTATTACATAAAACTTGCTTTTAGGTCCAACACCTGTTATCAAAAACGATCCTTGTAACCCTAGCCCTTGTGGATCTAATGCCTTATGTAACGAAGGAATTTGCACATGTTTACCAGAATATCAAGGGGATCCATATAGAGGCTGTAGACCTGAATGTTTGATAAGCAATGACTGCCCTAAAGATAAAGCTTGTATAAGAAAGAAATGCATAGACCCATGCCCTGGTACTTGTGGACAAAACGCTGAATGTGCAGTTATAAATCACATACCTACATGTACATGCACACGTGGGTTCTCAGGAAATGCATTTGTACTCTGTTCTCCCGTAAAAGGTATAGAACTATTACGTAAAAAGTAATTTCGATTTTACGTTGTCATATTTTAGAACCCCTTGAAGTTAGGAATCCATGCAGTCCATCTCCATGTGGGCCAAACAGTCAATGTCGCGAAATTAATAGCCAGGCAGTTTGTTCTTGTGTTCCTGGATTTATTGGTAGCCCACCAGCATGTAGACCAGAATGTGTAGTTAGTTCTGAATGCCCATTAAATCAGGCATGTGTCAATCAAAAATGTATAGATCCCTGCCCTGGAACTTGCGGTATTGGTGCTATATGTCAAGTAGTTAATCATAATCCAGTTTGTAGTTGCCCACCTAAATATTCAGGAGATCCGTTTGTGCGATGCCTACCTATACGTAAGAACTAATCTTAAGTAGAATTAAGTAAGAAATTACAATCTTCATATTTCAGCGGAAATTCCACCTCCACCTGTAAATCCTTGTCAGCCATCACCCTGTGGCCCTAACTCTCAGTGCAGAGTTTCTGGTGATTCACCATCTTGTTCTTGCTTACCAGAATACACCGGTTCTCCTCCAAACTGCCGACCTGAATGCATTAGCAACAGTGAATGTCCAAGCCATTTGGCTTGTATTAATCAAAAATGTAAAGATCCTTGCCCAGGAACTTGCGGAAATAATGCCGAATGTCGTGTTGTTAGCCACACACCTAATTGTGTTTGCGTATCTGGATACATAGGTGATCCATTTATTCAATGCAATATTCAACCTGTCCAGGTGCACCCAGAACCCCTTACACCATGTACACCATCACCGTGTGGTTCAAATGCTCAGTGTAGAGAGCACAACGGCGCTGGTGCTTGTTCTTGCCTTCCAGATTACATTGGTAATCCATACGAAGGATGTCGCCCTGAATGCGTTTTGAACTCTGATTGCCCTGCTCAGTTAGCCTGCATTAATAATAAATGTAAAGACCCATGTCCAGGTACGTGTGGACAAAACGCTGATTGTCAAGTGGTTAATCATCTCCCATCATGTATTTGCTGGAATGGCTTCACTGGAGATCCATTTAGATACTGTAATCCCATACCACCAGAACGTAAGAAGAATAATAACTTCTAAAACCTGTATTTTTATTTGTAAAAACTTTCAGCTGTTAAAAAAGAACCCACTAACCCTTGTCGACCTTCACCGTGTGGACCAAATAGCCAGTGCAAAGAAATTAATGAACAGGCGGTATGTTCATGTCTACCTAATTATATCGGAAGTCCTCCTGGTTGTCGCCCAGAATGTGTTGTTAGTTCAGAGTGCCCTCCTAACAAAGCTTGTGTTAATCAGAAATGTATAGATCCTTGTCCAGGAACTTGTGGCCTTAACACAAAATGTGAAGTTATAAACCATAGTCCAATATGTAGCTGCAATCCTGGCCATACCGGCGATCCATTTACTAGGTGCTTCCCTATTCCACGTAAGTTATACGCTGTCATGACATTGTAACAAAATAATTCGATTATTTAATGTTTACAGCGCCTCCACCACCTCTTGAAAAACCAATTGTGGTAAATCCCTGTGTACCATCTCCATGTGGTCCTAACTCAGAATGCCGTGATATCAGAGGAACCCCCTCATGTTCTTGTTTAGCCACTTATATTGGAAGTCCTCCAAACTGCAGACCCGAATGTTCTATTAATTCAGAATGTCCAAGTAATTTAGCATGTATTAGGGAAAAATGCCGAGACCCATGCCCAGGATCGTGTGGAGTTGGGGCACAATGTAGTGTTATTAATCATACCCCAATATGTACATGCCCTAATGGCTACACTGGTGATCCATTTAGTAATTGTTTCCCCAAACCACCGACACGTAAGATTCGATAAAACTTTTACAAACGTAAAGTAACCTTAAATTCATTTTAGCGGAACCACCTGTCAGGATTGATCCTTGTAATCCATCTCCATGCGGAGCTAACGCTCAGTGTGCTGATGGGGTTTGTAGCTGTCTACCAGAATATCAAGGTGACCCATACCGAGGATGCAGACCAGAATGTGTATTAAATGCAGATTGTGCCAAAGACAAAGCGTGCAGTAGAAACAAATGTATTGATCCATGTCCTGGCACGTGTGGACAAAATGCAGATTGTGTTGTAGTAAATCATATACCAATGTGTTCGTGTGCACAAGGATTTGCTGGAAATGCTTTTGTATCTTGTAACCCAGTTAAAGGTTGGCATCTTCACAATGTATGTCTTCGCACATGACGTATTTAAAATTTCAGCGCCTGTTGAAATACACCCTTGCAATCCTTCGCCCTGTGGTCCCAACAGTCAATGTAGAGAAATTAATGGTCAAGCAGTTTGCTCTTGTGTTCCTGGATTCATTGGTACCCCACCAACGTGTAGACCAGAATGTGTAGTTAGTTCAGAATGCCCACTGAATCAAGCTTGTGTAAATCAAAAGTGTATAGATCCATGCCCTGGAACCTGTGGACTTGGTGCTCAATGTCAAGTTGTTAATCATAATCCAATATGTAGTTGCCCACCAAAACATACAGGCGATCCATTTACAAGATGTTTACCATTACGTAAGATCATTAAAACAACCTATAAATATCTTCACACTGTTCACTCTAAATTGCAGCACCAGAACCGGTTATTGTTAAACCTATTAATCCGTGTCAGCCATCTCCATGTGGACCATATTCACAATGCAAAGTTGCTGGAGATTCTCCATCATGCAGCTGTTTGCCGGAATATACTGGTTCACCTCCAAATTGTCGTCCAGAATGCGTCAGTAACAGCGAATGTCCTAGTCATTTAGCTTGCATTAATCAGAAATGTAAAGATCCTTGTCCTGGAACCTGTGGTGGAAACGCAGAATGTCGGGTAGTAAGCCACACGCCTAACTGCGTTTGTTTGAGCGGTTTTATTGGTGATCCTTTCAGCCAGTGTACACTACCAAGTAAGAGTAGACCCTTCAACTACAACTAAGTTATACTAATTATAATCAAATTTAATAGAAATACCACAAGAAACTCTTACTCCTTGTCATCCATCACCGTGCGGAGCAAATGCTCAATGTAGAGAGCATAATGGCGCTGGTGCATGTTCTTGTTTACCAGATTATATAGGAAACCCATATGAAGGTTGTCGTCCGGAATGCGTATTAAACTCAGATTGTCCTTCAAACAAGGCTTGTATTAATAGTAAATGCCAAGATCCATGTCCTGGCACATGTGGTCAAAATGCCGACTGTCAGGTTATAAATCATCTTCCATCATGTACCTGCAGAATAGGCTTTACGGGAGATCCATTTAGATATTGCAATCCTATTCCACCACCTGAGCGTAAGACATTATTTTATATTTACTTTTTAGTAAAACTAAATAATGACTTAATTGCAGCTGTCAAAAAAGAGCCCAAGAATCCTTGTAACCCTTCGCCATGTGGACCGAACAGTCAGTGTCGCGAAATTAACGAACAAGCAGTCTGTTCTTGCTTGCCTAAGTATATTGGCAGTCCTCCAGGTTGTAGACCAGAATGCGTTGTTAGTTCAGAATGCCCTCTCAATAAAGCTTGTGTAGATCAAAAGTGCATCGATCCTTGTCCAGGTTCCTGTGGTCTTAACGCAAAATGTGAAGTTGTAAATCATAGTCCCATATGTAGTTGTAATCCTGGTCACACGGGCGACCCATTTACAAGATGTTACCATACGCCACGTAAGCATAAGATTGTACAATTTATCAATCAGTATATATACATTGTGTTTGCATTTACAGCACCTGCTTTACCTCCGCCAAGACCAGTAAAATTAAATCCTTGCGTACCTTCACCATGTGGACCAAATTCTGAATGTCGTGATATAGGAGGTGCCCCATCTTGTTCATGTTTAATTAATTATATTGGAAGCCCACCTAACTGCAGACCAGAATGTACTATAAATTCTGAATGCCCTAGCAATAAAGCTTGTATTCGTGAAAAATGTAGAGACCCTTGCCCAGGTTCTTGTGGAATAGGCGCTGTATGTAGTGTTATAAATCACACTCCCATATGTACTTGCCCTGAAGGTTATACTGGAGATCCATTTAACAACTGCATACTTAAACCACCTCCACGTAAGCTGATACTTTTTTAATTTATTACATGTAAATCATATTATCATTTGAATTTTAGCCAAAGTACCTGTTAAGGTTGATCCATGCAATCCATCACCATGTGGTGCTAATGCAAGATGTACTGATGGAACGTGCACTTGCTTACCAGAATATCAGGGTGACCCTTATAGAGGTTGTAGACCAGAATGTGTTTTAAATTCAGATTGTCCTAAAGATAAAGCCTGTATTAGAAATAAATGTATCGATCCCTGTCCAGGCACATGTGGTCAAAATGCACAATGTAATGTTATTAATCATATTCCAATGTGTAGTTGTTTGCCCGGCTTTTCTGGTAATGCATTTATTGCTTGTTCTCCTGTCAGAGGTAAAAATAAAACTGTTGCAACAATAATAATTTTTGTACAATAAAAACATTAAATTTTAGAACCTGTGAAAGTTAATCCTTGCAATCCTTCACCTTGTGGTCCCAACAGTCAGTGTAGAGAAATTAATGGACAAGCAGTTTGCTCTTGTGTTCCTGGATTTATCGGTAGCCCACCTGCTTGTAGACCAGAATGTGTAGTCAGTTCTGAATGTCCATTAAATGAGGCATGTGTTAATCAAAAATGTATAGATCCTTGTCTTGGTACTTGTGGAATCGCTGCTATTTGTCAAGTTGTAAATCACAATCCAATATGCAGTTGCCCACCTCAATACACTGGAGATCCATTTATAAGATGTTTATTTGGTAAGACATGTAAGATACATCAAAGCATTTCAGGAATTAATTTTATACGTATACTTTAGAAGAACCGGTTATCCCACCAAGGCCTACAAATCCATGTCAACCTTCACCCTGTGGTCCCAATGCCGAATGCAAAGTTATAAATGATTCTCCTTCATGTTCATGTCTGCAAGAATTTGTTGGAGTTCCACCGAATTGTAGACCAGAATGCATTAGTAATAGTGAATGTCCTAGTCATTTCGCGTGCATTAATCAGAAATGCAAAGATCCTTGCCCTGGAATATGTGGGCTTAATGCAGAATGCCGTGTAGTTAGCCATACACCAAATTGCGTTTGTTTAAATGCTTACACAGGAGATCCATTTACCCAATGTGTTTTACATGTCGTGACGCCTCCTCCAGAACATTTATCACCTTGTACACCATCACCTTGCGGAGCTAATGCTCAGTGCAGAGAACATAATGGAGCAGGTGCTTGCACTTGTCTTCCTGATTACATAGGAAATCCTTATGAAGGTTGCCGCCCTGAATGTGTTATCAATTCCGATTGCCCAAGTAGTAAAGCTTGTATTAGAAACAAATGCCAAGATCCATGTCCAGGCACTTGCGGCCAAAATGCTGACTGTCAAGTAGTTAATCATTTACCTTCATGTACATGTAGACCTGGTTTTACTGGAGATCCATTTAGATACTGCAATCCTATTCCACCAGAACGTAAGATATATTCTTAGAGAGAAATATTAACAGTCTAAATAAATTATTTTGTAGCGGTAAAGAAAGAACCAAGTAATCCTTGCAATCCCTCACCATGCGGCCCCAACAGTCAATGTAGAGAAGTTAATGAACAAGCTGTTTGTTCTTGTCTGCCTAATTATACAGGAAGTCCACCTGGTTGTCGACCTGAGTGTGTTGTTAGTACCGAATGTCCTCTCAATAAAGCATGTGTGAATCAGAAATGTATAGACCCTTGTCCTGGAACTTGTGGTCTTAATGCCAAGTGTGAAGTTATCAATCATAGTCCAATTTGTAGTTGTAATCCAGGACATACCGGTGATCCATTTACTAGGTGTTATCACCAACCACGTAAGAATAATGAATTATAAATTTAATGAATCAATTGCAACAAATAGTTTTAGCTCCCCCGCCACCCGTTATACAACCAGCTGTGATTAATCCTTGTGTGCCATCCCCATGCGGACCAAATTCACAATGCCGCGACATTAATGGAGTTCCATCGTGTTCTTGCTTATCTACTTACATAGGAAGCCCGCCTAATTGTAGACCTGAATGTACCATCAATTCCGAGTGCCCCAGTATAAAAGCTTGCATAAGAGAAAAATGCAGAGATCCCTGCCCAGGTTCATGTGGTGCTAATGCTCAGTGTAGTATTATTAACCACACTCCCATATGTACTTGTCCAGATGGTTTTACTGGAGATCCATTCAGCAACTGTTACCCTAAACCCATACGTAAGGAGATATTCATACAGTAATACTTTATAACATGTATAATACTTCCGACATTGTAGCTGTTGAACCTCCGAAAAAAGATCCATGCAATCCCTCACCATGTGGTTCAAATGCGCACTGTGATAATGGAGTATGTAGTTGTTTACCAGAATACCAGGGAGATCCATACAGAGGTTGTCGACCAGAATGTGTTTTAAATTCTGATTGTCCTAAAGATAAAGCATGTCTACGCAATAAATGCATAGATCCTTGTACAGGAACATGTGCTGCTAGTGCAGAATGTACTGTAGTAAACCATATTCCAATGTGCAGCTGTCCACCTGGCTTTACAGGAAATGCTTTTGTTTCATGTCAACGTATACAAGGTATACATCTACAATCGACCCAGATGTAATCCAAAATATTATAAATATTTCAATTTTTGCAGAACCAATCAAACTAAATCCTTGTAGTCCATCCCCATGTGGCCCTAACAGTCAATGTAGAGAAATAAATGGGCAAGCAGTATGTTCCTGTGTACCTGGTTTTATCGGTAGTCCACCTACCTGTAGACCAGAGTGCGTTGTTAGTTCAGAATGTCCATTAAATGAGGCGTGTGTTAACCAGAAATGTATAGACCCTTGTCCAGGTACTTGCGGTATAGGTGCCTTGTGCCAAGTGGTAAATCATAATCCAATATGCAGTTGCCCATCGAGATATTCAGGAGATCCTTTCACTAGATGCATTCTTATTCGTAAGTTAACGCTGTCGTATTGTTTCACTGCATTCATGCAATAAATTACAGAAGAACCTGTGATTCCACCAACCCCGAAAAATCCATGCCAACCCTCACCTTGTGGACCATATTCTCAATGCAAGGTAACTGGTGATTCGCCATCGTGTTCTTGTTTACCTGAGTACATTGGAAGTCCACCAAACTGTAGACCAGAATGTGTTAGTAACAGTGAATGCCCTAGTCATTTAGCATGCATTAATCAGAAATGCAAAGACCCTTGCCCCGGAACTTGTGGAGTAAATGCAGAATGTCGTGTTGTTAGTCACACACCAAACTGTGCTTGTAATTTGGGTTATATCGGCGATCCGTTTATACGTTGTGATGTACAACCGACTCCTCCAGCACAAGAACACCGTACTCCTTGCGTGCCATCTCCATGTGGATCAAACGCTATATGTAAAGAACATAATGGAGCTGGTTCGTGTAGTTGTTTACCTGAATATATAGGAAACCCATATGAAGGTTGTCGACCAGAATGCGTTTTTAATTCCGATTGTCCTTCTAATAAGGCATGTATAAGAAATAAATGTCAAGACCCTTGTCCAGGAACCTGTGGTCAAAACGCTGATTGTCAAGTTATAAATCATCTGCCTTCATGCACATGTATAATTGGTTTTACTGGTGATCCATTTAGATACTGTAGCCCAATACCGCCAGAGCGTAAGTCATTTTTCCAAGTGTTTGTAGAAATATCAAAATTACAATATATCATTCAAACTTTATAGCTGTCAATGTAGAACCTAAGCATCCATGCAATCCTTCACCTTGTGGACCTAACAGTCAATGCAAAGAAATCAACGAACAAGCAGTCTGTTCTTGTTTGCCCTCTTATATAGGAAGCCCACCTGGATGTAGACCAGAATGTACAGTTAGTTCAGAATGTCCACTTAACAAAGCATGCGTAAATCAAAAATGCATAGATCCATGCCCTGGAACTTGTGGTCTGAACGCTAAATGTGAAGTTATAAACCATAGTCCAATATGCAGTTGTAATCCAGGTCATACTGGTGATCCTTTCACGAGATGCTTTATTCTTCCATGTAAGAAAGATTTTATTGTGTTCAGAGAAATGTCACTAATTCACTGCGCAATTCTAGCTCCTCCACCAACACCACCTACACCTATTATTGTTAATCCATGTATACCTTCGCCATGTGGACCAAACTCACAGTGTAGAGATATAGGAGGATCTCCGTCTTGCTCGTGTTTACCTAACTATATTGGAAGTCCACCTAACTGTAGACCAGAATGTACCATAAATTCAGAATGTCCTAGTAATTTAGCTTGTATACGAGAAAAGTGTAAAGATCCTTGTCCAGGATCTTGCGGTGTGGGAGCTCGATGTGCTGTTATTAATCATACTCCAATTTGTACCTGTCCTGATGAATACACAGGAGATCCATTTAGTAACTGCTATCCTAAACCACCTCGTAAGTTGTAATATAACGGCACCGTAATTTGCAATAATAAATTGCAATTATAAATTTTTTAGCTAAAGCCCCACCTAAGCCAGAAGATCCATGCAATCCTTCACCTTGCGGTTCAAATGCAATATGTAATAATGGTATCTGCACTTGTTTACCTGAATACCAAGGTGACCCCTACAGAGGTTGTCGACCAGAATGTGTGTTAAGTACTGATTGTCCACGAGATAAAGCATGTATTCGAAATAAATGTCAAGATCCATGTCCTGGTACATGTGGTCAAAATGCTGAATGTTCAGTAGTAAATCACATACCTATATGCTCATGTCCATCTGGCTTTATTGGAAATGCGTTTGTTCTGTGTTCTCGTATTAAAGGTATTGATATTTACTTAAATGACACAATGAATTAGCGGTGTAATCCTTTATATTTTGCATTATAGAACCTATTGTTGATGTAAATCCCTGCAGTCCATCACCTTGTGGTCCTAACAGTCAATGCAGAGAAATTAATGGACAAGCAGTATGTTCTTGTGTACCTGGTTTTATCGGCAGTCCACCTACCTGTAGACCAGAATGTGTCGTTAGCTCTGAATGTCCATTAAACGAAGCTTGCGTAAACCAAAAATGCATAGATCCTTGTCCTGGTACTTGTGGTATTGGTGCCATATGTCAAGTTGTTAATCATAATCCAATATGTAGTTGCCCACCTCATTACACCGGAGACCCATTCACAAGATGCCACTTAATGCGTAAGGGTTTTTCCAGTAAATTATTATTTAATCTAAATGAATTACTATTGTAGAAGTCATTCCTGAAAAGCATCCTACAAATCCGTGTATACCATCACCATGTGGACCAAATTCACAATGTAAAGTCTCAGGGGAATCTCCATCGTGTTCTTGTTTACCCGAATTTATAGGTTCACCACCAAACTGTCGCCCTGAATGTGTTAGCAATAGCGAATGTCCAAGTCATTTAGCGTGTATTAATCAAAAATGTAGAGATCCATGTCCTGGTACTTGTGGAACGAATGCAGAATGCCGTGTTGTTACTCATTCTCCTAATTGTATTTGTATATCAGGTTATACTGGTGATCCATTTATACAATGTTTATTACCCATCCGTAAGTTTACATTAATTAATTTGCTCCACATAACTAATGTTAATAAATTCTATTTAGCACCAACAGCACAGGAAATTAGAACTCCTTGTACGCCTTCCCCTTGTGGTGCAAATGCTCAATGTAGAGAACAAAATGGTGCTGGTGCATGCTCCTGCCTTTCTGATTATATAGGAAATCCATACGAAGGGTGTAGACCGGAATGTGTTTTGAATTCAGATTGTCCATATAATAGAGCTTGCATTAAAAATAAATGCCAGGACCCCTGTCCAGGAACATGTGGACAAAATGCTGATTGTCAAGTGGTTAATCATTTACCGTCTTGTACATGTAGATCAGGATTTACTGGAGATCCTTTCCGTTACTGTAACCCCACACCTCCAGAACGTAAGACTAAAACAAACTCGGTCTTATTGTGTGTACTGTAAAATCAACTTTTAGCAATTAAACGTCCAACAAATCCCTGCAACCCTTCACCTTGTGGACCAAACAGCAAATGCCAAGAAGTTAACGAGCAAGCAGTTTGTTCATGTTTGCCTAATTATATAGGAAGTCCTCCTGGATGTCGACCAGAATGTGTAGTTAGCTCAGAATGTCCACTGAATAAAGCCTGTGTAAACCAAAAATGCATTGATCCTTGCCCAGGAACTTGTGGTCTTAACACAAAATGTGAAGTTATAAACCACAGTCCAATATGTAGCTGCAATCCAGGTCATACTGGTGATCCGTTTACTAGGTGTTATCCTCTGCCACGTAAGAAACTTAATTACGAAGGAATCTCATCTTATGTTATGCTAATATCGTTTTTACAGCACCACCACCTCCACCTCCACAGCCAATTAATATTAATCCTTGTGTACCCTCCCCGTGTGGGCCAAATTCCCAATGTCGTGACATTGGTGGCTCACCTTCTTGTTCATGTTTGATAGAATACATAGGAAGCCCACCTAACTGTAGACCTGAATGTACTATTAATTCAGAATGCCGTAGTAATCTAGCTTGTATAAGACAAAAATGTAGGGATCCATGCCCAGGGTCTTGTGGAGTAGGGGCACAATGTAATGTAATAAACCATACGCCAATATGCACATGCCCTGAAGGTTATACGGGAGATCCATTTAACAATTGTTTCCCTAAACCTCCAGCACGTAAGTTTATATTTTCTTGTCAGGATTTACAATACATAGATCATCAATATGTATTACAGCACCAGAACCAATAGAGGTTGATCCATGCAATCCATCACCATGCGGATCAAACGCGCAATGTCATAACGGCATCTGCACTTGTTTACCTGAATATCAAGGAGATCCTTACAGAGGATGTAGACCTGAATGTGTCCTAAATTCTGATTGTCCTAGAGATAAAGCTTGCATCAGAAATAAATGTATAGATCCTTGTCCTGGTACATGCGGCCAAAATGCTGAATGTAACGTGATAAATCATATTCCTACATGTACTTGCTTACAAGGATATTCAGGAAATGCATTTATTATTTGTTCACCATTCAAGGGTAAAAACCAGCTAAAATCATTTTAACTTTACATTATAACTGTTGAATTATAGAGCCACTTGAAACGCATCCTTGCAACCCCTCTCCATGTGGTCCAAACAGTCAGTGTAGAGAAATTAATGGACAAGCAGTCTGCTCTTGTGTACCTGGTTTCATTGGCAGTCCTCCTGCCTGCAGACCTGAATGTGTAGTTAGTTCAGAATGTCCATTAAATGAAGCTTGTGTAAACCAAAAATGCATAGACCCTTGTCCAGGAACATGTGGTGTAGGTGCAATTTGTCAAGTAGTAAATCATAATCCAATATGTAGTTGCCCACCAAGATATTCTGGAGATCCATTTGTTAGATGTTTCCCAATACGTAAGTTTTATAATATGTGCAATGAGTAGGTATTAGTTTCCTTACTACAATTTTATTCCAGCTGATACCCCAATAGTAACGGTTCCTTCTAACCCATGTATACCATCACCTTGCGGACCAAATGCTCAATGTACTGTTGTTAAGGGCTCTGAATCTCCATCCTGTGCTTGTTTACCAGAATTCATTGGTACACCGCCAAACTGTAAACCCGAATGTGTTAGTAACAGTGAATGTCCCAGCCATTTAGCTTGCGTTAATCAAAAATGTAAAGACCCATGCCCTGGAACGTGTGGATTTAATGCTGAGTGCCGTGTTATCAGCCACACTCCCAACTGCATTTGCATTAGTGGATATGTTGGAGATCCGTTTACACAATGCACTTTCCCAGAAAGTAAGAATAAATAGAAACAGTTAACAATGTAATAAAGAAATGTTATTTTACCATTTTTAAAATGCTGCTAATCCTAATATAACTGCTTTAAAATAAATAGAAATTGCGCAATAGCTTAAACAAATGCCTAAATCATCATCAATGTTGTACCATATATATATAATAAATATATTACCCTTGTTTTAAACATTTTAGCAAAACAGCCAGATATCAGACAGCCTTGTGTACCTTCACCGTGTGGAGCAAACACTATCTGCAAGGAATATAACGGAGCAGGATCTTGTTCATGCCTTCCTGATTATATAGGAAATCCTTATGAAGGCTGTCGACCTGAATGTGTCTTGAACTCTGATTGTCCCTCAAACCGAGCGTGTATTAGAAATAAGTGTCAGGATCCTTGTCCCGGAACTTGCGGTCAAAATGCAGAGTGCCAAGTTGTCAACCACCTTCCCTCCTGCACATGCATAATAGGTTTTACTGGAGATCCATTCCAGTATTGTAGTCCTGCTCCACCAGAGCGTAAGATATTGTTAGATTTGCGCAAAGATAGTTTTTTCATTTAACACTTTATAGCTGTTATACCAGAACCAGTGAATCCTTGCAATCCTTCACCTTGTGGACCAAACAGTCAATGCAAGGAAGTCAATGGACAGGCCGTGTGCTCTTGCTTACCTACTTATGTTGGTAGTCCCCCTGGTTGCCGGCCGGAATGCGTTGTTAGCTCAGAATGCCCATCTAATAAAGCATGTATAAATCAAAAATGCGTAGATCCATGCCCTGGTACCTGCGGTCTTAATGCTAAATGTGAAGTTATAAATCATAGCCCTATATGTAGTTGTTCTCCGGGCCATACAGGTGATCCGTTCACTAGATGTTACCTTCTACCACGTAAGAGATTGTTTACGTATTAATTATTTGCATATATTTATTGCCAAATTTTAGCGCCACCACCGCCACCTCCAGAACCGCGACCTGTAAATCCTTGTGTGCCTTCACCCTGTGGGCCAAACGCTGAATGCAGAGATATTGGTGGAGCTCCTTCCTGTTCATGTCTATTCGGATACACAGGAAGTCCTCCAAATTGCAGGCCAGAATGCACAATTAATTCAGAATGTCCAAGCAATCTTGCTTGTATACGAGAAAAATGTAAAGATCCTTGTCCTGGATCGTGTGGCGTTAATGCTCAGTGTAGTGTAATTAACCATACTCCAATTTGCACTTGCCCTGACGAGTATACTGGAGATCCATTTAATAATTGCTATCCCAAACCACCACGTAAGTCTTAAGCAATCGGTATTAAAGTTAATTGCTAATTATATCTCTGTCATTTAGCTAAAGTAATACCCGAAAAAGATCCTTGCCATCCGTCACCATGTGGTAGTAACGCTCAATGCGATAATGGAGTTTGTACATGTTTACCAGAATATCAAGGTGATCCTTACAGAGGATGCAGACCGGAATGTGTCTTGAATTCAGACTGTTCTAGAGATAAAGCTTGTATTAGAAACAAATGTATAGATCCTTGCCCTGGTACATGTGGTCAAAATGCAGAATGCATTGTTGTTAATCATATTCCTACATGTACTTGTCGTCAAGGATTTTCTGGAAACGCATTTATAATTTGTTCCGAAATAAGAGGTAAGATCCAGATTTAATTGCAAGACTGAAATAAAAGTGCGACTTTCTTAAAAGTTGATATCAAATTAAAACTGGTTCTTAACACGTATACTTATTTCAGCACCGGTTGAACTTCATCCTTGCAATCCATCACCATGTGGTCCAAACAGTCAGTGTAGAGAAATTAACGATCAGGCTGTCTGCTCATGTGTACCTGGATTTATTGGTAGTCCACCTACCTGTAGACCAGAATGTGTAGTCAGCTCTGAATGTCCCTTAAATGAAGCTTGTGTTAATCAGAAATGCATAGATCCATGCCCTGGTACTTGCGGTATTGGAGCCATTTGTCAGGTTGTTAATCATAATCCAATATGTAGTTGTCCGCCTAGATTCACAGGAGATCCGTTTACTAAATGTACCATAATACGTAAGACATTTATTTTGTACACGAATATCACATATATAATTTAATATTGTTGCATTTTAGAAGAACCTGTTGTTCCTCCAAAACCAATTAATCCATGTCAACCTTCTCCGTGCGGGCCATATTCTCAATGCAAGGTTGCAGGAGATTCTCCTTCATGCTCTTGCTTGCCAGAATATATCGGTTCTCCTCCAAACTGTCGACCTGAATGTGTCAGTAACAGCGAATGTTCTAGTCATTTGGCTTGTATTAACCAGAAATGCAAAGATCCATGTCCAGGTACCTGTGGTGTCAATGCAGAGTGTCGTGTTGTAAGTCACACGCCTAACTGTATTTGTCCATCTAGTTACACCGGTGATCCATTCATTCAATGCAATATTCAAAGTATGTCGAGTTATACATATAAATGAAAATAATTCACTAAATTTAATCTTTTTGATAAAGGACAACCTCCTGATGTTATTATTACACCCTGCATTCCATCTCCATGTGGTGCAAATGCTATTTGCAGAGAACGTAATAGTGCAGGTGCTTGTACTTGTAGAGAAGATTATATTGGAAACCCATACGAGGGTTGTAGACCTGAGTGTGTGCTTAATTCAGATTGTCCATCACATCGTGCCTGTATCAATAACAAATGTAAAGATCCTTGTCCTGGTACTTGTGGGCAGAATTCAGATTGTCAAGTGATTAACCACTTACCATCTTGCGTATGTAGACCCGGTTTTACGGGAGATCCATTCAGATACTGTAACCCAATACCATTACCACGTAAGATTTGTAACTTAGTTTCTGTATGCAGAATTCTGTAATAAATGTGATGCATTACAGCGCCTGAACCATCAATAGTCCATCCATGTGAACCTTCTCCATGTGGACCAAACAGTCAATGCAGAGAAGTAAACGATCAAGCCGTTTGTTCTTGTTTACCTGAATATATAGGAAGTCCACCTGGATGTAGACCTGAATGTGTTGTTAGTTCAGAATGCCCACTTAATAAAGCATGTATCAATCAAAAGTGTGTAGACCCCTGCCCAGGAACATGCGGTCTAAATGCTAAATGCGAGGTCATAAATCATAGTCCCATATGCAGTTGCAATTTGGATTATACTGGAGATCCATTTACTAGATGTTATCCTCTTCCTCGTAAGTCCTGTGTTTAATATTGAGGAGTACCATATTGTTGAATCGTTTTTTTTAATGCAGCCCCACCTCCACCAGAACCAGCACCCAGACCTATAAACCCTTGTGTGCCTTCACCATGTGGACCAAATTCGCAGTGTCGAGATATTGGAGGTTCACCATCTTGCTCTTGTCTAATTGGATTCATTGGCAGTCCTCCAAATTGCAAACCCGAATGTATCGTAAATTCTGAATGTCCTAGTAATTTGGCTTGCATAAGAGAAAAATGTAGAGACCCATGTCCAGGATCATGTGGTGTAGGTGCTCAATGTAGTGTAATCAACCATACTCCGATTTGCACTTGCCCTGACGAGTATACTGGAGATCCATTTAGTAACTGCTATCCCAAACCACCACGTAAGACAACATGATATATGCATTTGTGGTGTCTTTCAGTTCTGTAACAAATTACTATTACAGCAAAAGAACCACCAAAGCCAGAAGATCCTTGCAACCCTTCACCATGCGGTGCTAATGCTCAATGTAATAATGGAATTTGCACTTGTTTACCTGAATATCAAGGAGATCCTTATAGAGGATGTAGACCAGAGTGCGTATTGAATTCAGACTGTTCCAAAGATAAAGCATGTATTAGAAACAGATGTATTGACCCATGCCCTGGAACATGTGGACAAAATGCTGAATGTACTGTTGTAAACCATATTCCTATGTGTAGCTGCTTGATTGGGTATGGCGGAAATGCTTTTATTTTATGTAATCAAATAATAGGTAAGATATTATAAAGTCGAATAAGGGCATAACTTCTAAATAACAAAATTTATATTTAGAACCCGAAAAGACAAATCCATGTCATCCATCTCCCTGCGGTCCTAATAGTCAATGTCGTGAAATAAACGATCAAGCTGTTTGCTCTTGTGTACCCGGATATATTGGCAGTCCACCTACATGTAGACCAGAATGTGTAGTTAGTTCTGAATGTCCCTTAAATGAAGCTTGTGTTAACCAGAAATGCATAGATCCATGCCCTGGTACTTGTGGTATTGGAGCCATTTGTCAGGTTGTTAATCATAATCCAATATGTAGTTGTCCGCCTAGATTCACGGGAGATCCATTTACTAGATGCCATCAAATACGTAAGACTTTTCAATCAATACAAGAAATATCTATTATTCAACATTTGAATTTTTAGCGGAACAACCTCCTCCAGTTATCAATCCTTGTCAACCATCACCTTGTGGACCTAATTCAGAATGTAAAGTTACTAGTGATTCTCCATCATGTTCATGCCTACCCAACTTCATAGGTTCACCTCCAAATTGCCGACCTGAATGTGTAAGCAACAGTGAATGCCCTAGCCATTTGGCTTGTATAAATCAGAAATGTAAGGATCCTTGTCCTGGAACATGCGGAACGAATGCAGAATGTCGTGTTGTCAGTCACACACCAAATTGTATTTGTATTTCTGGATATATCGGAAATCCATTTTTCACATGTGAACTTAGGAAACCGGAAATAATACCAGTTGAGCCTCCAACTCCTTGTGTGCCATCTCCTTGTGGAGCGAATGCACAATGTAGAGAACAAAACGGTGCAGGAGCATGTTCTTGTTTGCCAGATTACATTGGAAATCCATACGAAGGCTGCCGTCCAGAATGTACTTTGAATTCAGATTGTCCTTCAAACAAAGCCTGTATTAGAAATAAATGTCAAGATCCTTGCCCAGGAACTTGTGGACAAAATGCAGATTGCCACGTAATAAATCATCTTCCATCTTGTACATGTAAACCAGGCTTTACCGGTGATCCGTTCAGATATTGCAATGTTCCACCTCCAGAACGTAAGGATAGCTAACAATCCCGTTATTTATTTCCTCAATTTTTTTTATATTACAGCACCGAAGCAGCCACAGAATCCTTGCAATCCATCACCATGTGGTCCCAATAGCCAGTGCCGTGAAGTCAATGAACAAGCTGTATGTTCCTGTTTACCCAGTTATATTGGCACTCCGCCTGGTTGTAGACCTGAGTGCACAGTCAGTTCAGAATGTCCTCTAAATAAAGCTTGTGTTAACCAGAAATGTATAGATCCATGCCCAGGAACTTGCGGTCTTAATGCTAAATGTGAAGTTATTAATCATAGTCCCATTTGTAGTTGCAACCTAGAATACACTGGTGATCCATTTACAAGATGTTACCCCCTACCACGTAAGAATTTATTAAACTTTAGATAAATTACCATTTACCCTACTATTTCATTCAATATTGCAGCACCACCTCCACCGCAACCAGAGCCACGACCGGTTAATCCCTGTGTGCCCTCGCCTTGTGGACCAAATTCGCAGTGTCACGACATTGGTGGATCACCGTCTTGCTCTTGCTTAGTAGGATATGTAGGAAGTCCGCCTAACTGTAGACCAGAATGTACAATTAATTCTGAGTGTCCAAGCAATTTAGCCTGTATTAGAGAAAAATGCAGAGATCCATGCCCTGGATCGTGTGGAGTTGGAGCGCATTGCAGTGTTATAAACCACACACCCATTTGTACTTGCCCAGATGGTTATACCGGTGATCCCTTCAGTAACTGTTATCCCAAACCACCACGTGAGTTATTCTAAAGTGGTCTTTGTATATCGCTTTCTAATGATAATTATTACCTTAGCAAAAGTACCGCCAAAACCAGAAGATCCTTGCAATCCTTCACCGTGCGGTTCTAATGCTCAATGTAATAATGGAATTTGCACTTGCTTACCCGAATATCAAGGAGATCCTTATAGAGGATGTAGACCAGAATGCGTATTGAATTCAGACTGTTCCAAGGATAAAGCATGTATTAGGAACAAATGCGTTGACCCATGCCCTGGAACATGTGGACAAAATGCAGAATGTACTGTGATTAATCACATACCGACATGTACTTGTTTGCAAGGTTTCAGTGGTAACGCGTTTGTATTCTGCCAACCGTATACAGGTATTAAGCAATTTAATTAATTTAAATTACAAGGAAAAGATAACATCAATAATTTCACACAGAACCTGTGGAAACGCATCCTTGTAGTCCCTCACCATGTGGTCCCAACAGTCAATGCAGAGAAATTAATGGACAAGCAGTGTGTTCTTGTGTACCTGGCTTTATCGGCAGTCCACCTGCCTGTAGGCCAGAATGTGTCGTTAGTTCAGAATGTCCATTAAATGAAGCATGTGTTAATCAGAAATGTATAGATCCATGTCCTGGTACTTGTGGCGTTGGTGCTATTTGCCAGGTAGTGAATCATAACCCAATATGTAGCTGCCCTCCTAGGTATTCAGGAGATCCTTTCACGCGATGCCTTCCAATACGTAAGGACTATCTCTGCAACTGGTATTTAATTATTTTAATTTTATTTTACTGAATTTGTAGCTGAAACTCCTTCCCCCCCACCGGTGCGTAAAAACCCTTGTCAGCCATCTCCTTGTGGACCAAATTCACAATGCAAAGAAGTAGGTGATTCACCGTCCTGCTCATGTTTACCAGACTTTACTGGCGCCCCACCGAACTGTAGACCAGAATGCGTTAGTAACAGCGAATGTCCTGCTCATTTAGCCTGCATCAATCAAAAATGTAAAGATCCTTGCCCAGGCATTTGTGGTGTAAATGCTGAATGTCGTGTGGTTAGCCACACACCGAACTGTATCTGTATTACTGGTTACATTGGTGATCCATTTAGTCACTGTGAAACTCCTAAAGGTAAAATAACCAATTTTTCTGAATAAACAAAACACTTATAAAAAACAAATTGTAGCTCCACCGCCTCAACCTGTAAACCCTTGTATCCCCTCACCGTGTGGGGCAAATGCTCAATGTAGAGAGCAAAATGGCGCTGGTGCTTGTACCTGTTTACCAGATTATATAGGAAACCCATACGAAGGTTGTCGTCCGGAATGCGTATTGAACTCAGATTGTCCATCAAACCGTGCCTGTATAATGAATAAATGTCAAGATCCATGCCCAGGAACTTGTGGTCAAAATGCTGATTGTCAAGTAATAAATCACTTGCCTTCGTGTAGTTGTAGACCTGGCTTTACTGGTGATCCATTTAGATATTGTAGTGTTCCACCACCGGAATGTAAGCAGCATATGTCAAGAAATTTAATTAATTTTTAATCTGAATATATTTTAGTACCTCCACAACCTCGTAATCCTTGTCATCCATCACCTTGTGGACCAAACAGCCAATGCCGTGAAGTAAATGAACAAGCTGTGTGCTCATGTTTGCCTAATTATATAGGAAGTCCACCTGGATGCAGACCCGAATGTACTGTTAGTTCAGAATGTCCACTTAATAAAGCTTGTGTCAATCAAAAGTGTGTAGACCCCTGTCCTGGTACATGTGGTCTTAATGCTAAATGCGAAGTCATAAACCATAGTCCAATATGCAGTTGTAATCAAGGGCATACTGGTGATCCATTTACTAGATGCTATCTATTACCACGTAAGAACTAATCAACGTATAAATACTGAGATTTATTGATTTCAATTTATATCTTTAGCTCCACCTCCACCACCTCCTGAACCTCGACCGGTAAACCCTTGCGTACCTTCCCCCTGTGGACCATATTCAATATGTCAAGATATTGGGAGAACACCATCATGTTCTTGCGTTTCTGGATATTTGGGAAATCCACCTAATTGTAGACCAGAGTGTATAATAAATTCAGAATGTCCAAGTAATAAAGCCTGTATGAATGAAAAATGTAGAGATCCTTGTCCAGGTTCTTGTGGTATAAGTGCACAATGCAATGTTATTAACCATACACCCGTATGTACCTGTCCAGAAGGCTTTACTGGAGATCCATTTACAAATTGTTATCCTGCACCACCACGTAAGAATAAAGAATAATGCAAATGACAAATAGAATAATAAAACGTAACATTATTTTAGCTAAACCAGTTGAAAAACCTGACCCCTGCAATCCCTCGCCATGTGGCGCAAATGCACAATGTGATGGTGGAATTTGTACTTGTCTTCCCGAGTACCAAGGAGATCCATACAGAGGCTGTAGACCTGAATGTGTTCTAAATTCTGATTGTCCCAGAGATAAAGCATGTATCAGAAATAAATGTGTCGATCCTTGCCCTGGTACTTGTGGACAAAATGCTGAATGTGTAGTAATAAATCATATCCCTACATGTAGTTGTCTGCACGGTTTTACTGGAAATGCCTTCGTATTTTGTAATGAAGTCAGAGGTAACCTAATTTTAGGTAACGAAAATTGCACTAGATAGCCCTAACTTTATAATTACAGAACCCGTGAAAGAAAATCCATGCAATCCATCCCCATGTGGTCCAAACAGTCAGTGTCGTGAAATAAACGATCAAGCTGTTTGTTCTTGTGTACCTGGATACATTGGTAGCCCACCTACATGTAGACCAGAGTGTGTAGTTAGTTCTGAATGTCCATTGAGTGAAGCTTGTGTTAACCAGAAATGTATAGATCCATGCCCTGGAACATGTGGTATAGGTGCAATTTGTCATGTAGTAAATCATAATCCTATATGCAGCTGCCCATCAAGATACGAGGGAGATCCATTCACTAGATGTCTTCCAATAAGTAAGATTAATTGAAAGAAATGGTAGAAAGATTTTATTAAATCTGATATTTTAGAAGTACAGCCACCAGTAATCCCTATAAATCCTTGTCAACCATCACCATGTGGACCAAATGCTCAATGTAGAGTTGTAGGAGAGTCGCCTTCATGTTCTTGTTTACCAGAATTTATTGGATCTCCACCAAACTGCAGGCCTGAATGTGTTAGTAACAGTGAATGCGCCAGTCATTTGGCTTGTATTAATCAGAAATGTAAAGATCCCTGCCCTGGCACTTGTGGAGAAAATGCAGAATGTAGAGTAGTAAGTCATACTCCTAACTGTATTTGCACTGGTGGTTATACTGGTGATCCATTCAGTCGCTGTTACGTACAAGGTAATAAAAACCCACCAACTTTGCATATCAACATACAATTAATTTAAATTCATTGTAGTTGTTACACCACCACCTGCGAATTTATTACCAAACCCATGTTTCCCATCTCCTTGTGGTGCTAATGCCATCTGCAAAGAAAGAAATGGTGCCGGTTCTTGTTCATGTATTCCAGAATACATTGGAAATCCATATGAAGGCTGCCGTCCAGAATGTACTTTGAATTCTGATTGTCCCTCGAACAAAGCTTGTATTAGGAACAAATGCCAAGATCCTTGCCCAGGAACTTGTGGTCAAAATGCTGACTGTCAAGTTATAAATCATCTGCCATCATGTACATGCTGGCCTGGATACAGTGGCGATCCATTTACCTACTGCAGTATTCCTCCGAAAATACGTACGAATGAGTCGACATTTAAATTTGGACTCAATAAATTGAATTTACTTCTTTTAGCTGAACCAAGACCACCAATTGACTTATGTAATCCATCACCCTGTGGACCAAACAGTCAATGCAAAGAACTTAATGAACAAGCAGTTTGTTCATGCCTGCCTAGTTATATAGGAAGTCCACCTGGATGCAGACCAGAATGTACTGTCAGCTCAGAATGTTCCTTAGATAAAGCATGTGTAAATCAAAAATGCATAGATCCTTGCCCGGGAACTTGCGGCCTTAATGCTAGATGTGAAGTTATTAATCATAGCCCGATATGTAGTTGTAATATAGATCATACTGGTGATCCATTCAGCAGATGTTATCTTATACCAAGTAAGATCTAAACTCGGAATATTATTTATTAAAACTTACACAATACTTTTTTAGAATTACCTCCACCACCTTCACCTCCACAGTATATAAACCCATGTGTACCATCTCCATGCGGACCTTACTCTCAATGTCGAGATATTGGAGGCGCACCTTCTTGCTCTTGTTTATTAAGTTACATTGGAAATCCTCCTAACTGTAGACCAGAATGTATTGTCAACTCAGAGTGTCCAAGTAACAAAGCTTGTATGCAAGAAAAATGTAGAGATCCATGTCCTGGATCTTGTGGTATAGGTGCTCAGTGTAGCGTTATAAATCACACACCTATTTGTACTTGTCCTGATGGATATACTGGAGATCCATTTAACAACTGCTTCCCTAAACCACCTCCACCGCCTCGTAAGATTTAAAAAATTTAAAAAAACGATTCTTTTCTAATTAATTGTACATTACAGTTCCACAACCCTCCGACCCATGCATTCCATCACCTTGTGGAGCAAATGCTCAGTGCAATAATGGCATATGTACTTGCTTACCAGAATACCAAGGAGATCCATACAGGGGTTGTCGCCCAGAGTGTGTGTTGAATACAGATTGTCCCCGCGACAAAGCTTGTATTAGAAGTAAATGTATTGATCCTTGCCCTGGAACATGCGGTCAAAGTGCAGAATGTACAGTTATAAATCATATCCCAACATGTAATTGCCCTAATAGTTGGTCTGGAGATCCATTTGTTATTTGCAGAAAGATTGAAAGTATGTTTTTATAACATGAGCTTTAACAGATTGTTAACAATGATATTTTAGTTCCCGTTGAACACCACCCATGTAGTCCGTCCCCTTGTGGGCCCAACAGCCAATGTCGTGAAATAAATGGACAGGCTGTATGTTCATGTGTACCTGGATTTATTGGTAGTCCACCAACATGTAGGCCTGAATGCGTTGTCAGTTCTGAATGTCCTCTAAATGAAGCTTGCATTAATCAGAAATGCGTTGATCCTTGTCCTGGTACATGCGGCATAGGAGCCATTTGCCAAGTAGTCAATCATAACCCAATATGTAGTTGTCCACCACAATATACAGGAGATCCATTTACAAGGTGTCAAGTAATAAGTAAGATTAAAAGTATTAACCGCTATTAAGGATTTATTAATAACTTGAACATTTCTCTTTAGTTTGGAAACAACCACCAGTTGTAGAACCTAGAGACCCTTGCAACCCATCACCGTGCGGTCCTAATTCCCAATGTATAGCCACATCTGACGGAAATAGTTATTCTTGCGCATGTTTACAAGGTTATATAGGTTCTCCTCCTAGATGTAGACCAGAATGTGTTAGTAATAGCGAATGTCCTACTGAATTGGCCTGTATCAACCAAAAATGTAGAGATCCTTGCCCAGGATCCTGCGGACTTAATGCAGAATGCCATGTGGTTGCCCATATTCCAAACTGTATTTGTGTTAGAGATTATTATGGAGATCCATTCAGTTTATGTACACGACAACCAAGTAAGATATACCTTTTTATAATCTCTATTTATGATAATATTATTCCATTCTTATAAATAGAATATGGTTTACTGCGTTATGAAAGGTTTTAAGTTTTTGAGAAATTGGAATTATAGAAATCTAAAATGAATTATCTAAACCACCCGAGCTGTTTTATTCTTTATTAAAGAAAAGGCAAATTTTAAAAACTAATTCTTAAAATAATTTGATGTTGTGACTAACAAATAAATGTTGATGTGTAACCACACTCGATTATAACAACGGCCATTCTTTTATGTTGTTTTTATCTGTAATAATTAATAATTGTAAACTAATACTACAAGAAGGTATACTTAATCAATTAATTTTCTCTAGGAAGTGAGTAATATGTGATAGAGAATACAAAAACCGAAAAATAACTTATTTTCAGAGTAATATATAAACTCATATGAATTTATGTCTACCAAAAATTGTTATTACGCTCTTGCCAAAACAATGATTTCATTTGCTTTTTCATTTTATAGAGCCTACACCAGCACCGAAACCAGAAGATCCATGTTATCCATCACCATGTGGATCAAATGCGCACTGCCGTGTTGAAAATGGTTATGCTTTATGTGAATGTCTACCGGAATACCGTGGCAACCCGTATGAAAGTTGCAGGCCAGAATGTTTAGCCAATTCTGATTGTCCAATGAATCGAGCTTGCATTCAAAATAAATGTCAGGATCCATGCCCAGGAACATGTGGTATAGGCGCCCTTTGCACCGTTAGTAATCACATTCCTATCTGTTCGTGCCCTGATGGATACAGTGGCGATGCTTTCCGCCAATGTGTATATATACCACCTACAGGTAAATCTATAACGTTACATTACAAATGGTGTATTTTAACAATGCGTATAATTTTAGAACCAGAACCAGTAAATCCATGCAATCCATCACCATGTGGCTTAAATACTATCTGTCGTGCTTCTGGACCTAATGCAATTTGCGAATGCTTACCAGGTTTCCATGGTACTCCAACAACCGGCGGTTGTAGACCAGAATGTACCATTAGTGCTGACTGTCCTAGAGATAAAGCTTGCTCCAATTCTAAATGTATAGATCCTTGCCCAGGCGTATGTGGATTTGGCGCCCAATGTCATGTTATCAACCACAGTCCTGTCTGTAGCTGTCCTTCACCATTAATAGGCGATCCTTTCACTCTTTGTAGAGAACCTGAACCAGAACCTGTACCTAGAGATCCTTGCTATCCATCCCCATGTAGATCTAATGGTCATTGTAGAGTTGTAAACAATGCCGCTGTTTGCACTTATCCAGAATGCGTTATCAATCAAGATTGTCCTAGAGATAAAGCCTGTTATTCCCAGAAATGTAGAGATCCTTGTGCAGATGCTTGTGGTGTAAATGCTTTATGTCAAGCTGTTAACCACAAAGCTGTTTGCACATGTCCACCTAGTTATGTTGGACATCCTGAAGTACAGTGTATTCAGGAAACAATTCCCAAACCAGAATGTACACAAGATTCTGAATGTACTAATGACAAGGCATGCATTAATCAACGTTGTCGCAATCCCTGCACAGAAAACCTTAATGTATGCGGTAGAGATGCTGAATGTCGTGTACAATTGCATCGTGCCGTTTGTATTTGCAAGGAAGGATATTCTGGTAATGCCCAAACTGCCTGCTTTGAAAGTAAGAATTAAGTATGTACTGATGTTAATTGGTATTATAATTCCTATGTAATGTTTTAGTTGGATGTAGAGCTGACACTGATTGCCCATGGAATCAAGCTTGTATCAATCGTGAATGTGTTGATCCATGTTCGTACACACAATGTGGCTTGAGCGCTCTTTGCAGAGCAGATTCAAATCATAAAGCACGTTGCTATTGTCCAGATAACTTTAGAGGAGATCCTTATCTGCGTTGTGAAAGACCAGAGTGTGTTAATGATGAGGAATGTCCATTCAATCTGGCTTGTCAAAATGAACGTTGTGAAGATCCTTGCAATTGTGGAGCTGGTGCTCTTTGCACAGTCAATTATCATAGAGCTCAGTGCTCGTGTCCACCTGGATATACAGGAAATCCACTAGTAAAATGTACTATTGGTAAGATTGAAAAAGAAATTTGGTGCATAAACATATGTATATCCATATCTTCATTTTCAGAAATACCAATAGTTCCACCTCAATGTAGAGTTGATGCTGATTGTCCAAGTAAATTGGCTTGCTTTAATGGAGTTTGCGAAAATCCATGTCTGATAACAAAACCATGTGGTCTTAATGCTGAATGTTCAGTTGTTGATACATTACCATTAAGAACAATGTCTTGTTTGTGTTTACCAGGTTATGTAGGTGACGCAGATGTTGAATGTAAGAGAGGTACGTCAATGTCTTTTATACAAATAGAACAAGACTATAATTATTGCTTATTACTAAAATGTTTTTTTGTGTTTTAGGTATTATTATTATTATTACTTATTTCCTTTTATTCCCAATACCTTCAATCCTCAAATTATTACATCAACAGCAACATTAATCTTGTTTTTATTGTTGTTTGAATAGTATTTGATGTACACACATATACTATTTATGTTTTAAATGTCTAGGTCCTACGGAAATACCAGGATGCAAGAGCAATGATGAATGCTCTTTAAGTGAAGCTTGCTTAAACAGGCAGTGTGTTAATCCTTGCAATGGAAATCTATGTTCTTCAACTGCTGAATGTCATCCTGCAAACCATAAAGCAGTATGTCGCTGTCCTGGAGGTCTTGTTGGCGATCCATTTGTTAGATGCTATCCAGGTATGTACTGATAGAATTAGACAGAGCTTGAAGAAGGAAGTGTAACAAACATTTGGAAGTTATGGCCTTCCAAGCAAAAGATACTCATGATATGAATCCTCCTTTCAAAACGTTTGTGACATTTTGCACTTTTCAGTGAGAATCTTTATTTTGAATTAATATGATCAGTTTTGCATTTATATCGTATGTTTGTTACTAATTGTTTTAACCTTACAAAATGTATTGACAGTTACACCAGAACCACAACCAGAGTGCACACTTGATTCCGAGTGTCCAAGCGATAAAGCTTGTACAAACCAACGTTGTCAAGATCCTTGTGCTATATCCAGTCCATGCGGATTTGATGCACAATGTAGAACACGCCAACATAGACCGACATGTTTGTGTCCTGATGGTTGGGGAGGCAATCCTCAAATACAATGTTACAAACGTAAGATCTCATCTGCTTCAAAATAGTTTTTGTACTTATTTCGCTTTAATTGCTTTTTCAGCTGAATGCAAGCTTGATAGTGATTGTCCTTATGATAAGGCATGTATTAATCAAAACTGTATAAATCCATGCAGTTTCCAATCGTGTGGTCGAAGTGCAGAATGCACTGTACAATATCATCAAGCTAAATGTCAATGTCCTGGTGGTACACAGGGCAATCCTCTAATCTCTTGCATCGCTGGCATTTGCCAATATAATGAAGACTGTGCTGATCATGAAGCTTGTGACAGATTAAACAGGGTGTGCAGACCAGCCTGTGATGTTGATACATGTGCTGATAGAGCTACATGTGTTGGTCGCCGTCATCAACCTGTCTGTACATGTCCACCAGGTACATCAGGAGACCCTTACATACAATGCACAGGTATATTGACAATGAAATAAATCTTGAATAGCTAAGATTTATAACTATAATTTATTTTAGTACCTACAGTACCACAACCCGAATGCCGTTCCGATTCTGATTGCCCTTCTATGTTGGCTTGTATAAATGCCCACTGTCAAAATCCATGTTCTGTAACCAATATATGTAACCCCGACCAAGAATGCAGAGTATTAGATACATTGCCTTTAAGAACTGTTATGTGTCAATGTCCACCAGAAACCTTTACGGATATTACCGGACGTTGTAGAGCAATAATACCGGATCAACCACAATGTCATGTAGATTCAGATTGTAACGACAGGGATAAATGTATTAGAGGCAAATGTATTGAAGCATGCAAAGTCGATGTTTGTGGTATTAATGCATTATGTAATTCAATTCATCATCAAGCTGTTTGTACATGTGCTCCAGGCTATAATGGAAGTCCACATATTGAATGTAGCCCAAGTAAGTACAGTAAAGAATTTTGCCCTTGCTCCTACTTAATCTTATAACATCTTATATAACATTCTTCTTTTTCTTTTACAGTACCTACGATTCCTCGACCACTACCACTGCCAGAATGTTACACTGACAGTGACTGTACATATGATAAGAGTTGCAGAAATAAATTCTGTGTTAACCCATGTGTAGAAGATAAACCATGTGCAGTAGGTGCTTTCTGTTCTGTTAACCGTCATCAACCAATATGTATTTGTCCTGCCGGCTACGAAGGTAATCCCAGGATAGAATGTATTCCACGTAAGTTTTTACATTACACATAAACTAATACAAATTACATTAAAATTATTTATTAAAACTTTAGCTCCTGGACCTACTGTTGGATGTAAATCTAATTCAGAATGCGCTCGAAGCGAAGCGTGTATCAATACCCGCTGTGTTAGTCCATGTAATTGTGGCCCTCATGCAGAATGTAGAGTTACAAACCACTATCCCATATGTTACTGTAATCCTGGTTATTCTGGAAATCCACAAACTGGATGTGTAAAATGTAAGTAAAAGTAAAAAACAAGTAGTAATTGCCACTTATACTAAACTTTTTAACAGTGGGATGCCAATCAGACCATGAATGTAGCAATGATTTACAATGTTACAATGGTCAATGTATTAATCCATGTGTATTGGGTGATCCATGTTCTAGTACTGCTGAATGTTATGGAGACAATCATAGAGCAACTTGTAGATGTCCTTCAGGTTATTCTGGAAATCCATTTGATCGTTGCGAACGAATTGAATGTCGCAGCGACTCGGACTGTCCAAATAATAGAGCTTGCATACAGCAACGATGCATTGATCCTTGCTCAAGTATTGCACATCCACCATGCGCTCAAAATGCTATATGTTATGTACAAAATCATGCTGCTGGTTGCTTATGTCCACCACATTTACCTGAAGGAAATCCATTGTCATACTGTGCTCCTCCCATCAAAATAGGAGAACGACATGAATGTGAATTTGATGTTGACTGTCCAAGCAAGCTAGCTTGCATCAAGAATAAATGTGTTAACCCCTGCTTAGAACTGTCACCATGTCATCGAACAGCTCATTGCAGTGTACTTGATACTATACCAGTACGCACTATGATATGCACTTGTCCAGATGGTTGGGTACCAAACGAAAACGGAGAATGTCATGCAATTATAGTACCTGTACCACCTGGATGTACATCAGATGATGACTGCCCTAGTAATGAAGCTTGTATCAATCGTCTGTGCCGTAATCCATGTAATTGTGGCACCAATACTGCTTGTTATGTTCAAAATCATCGTCCAATTTGCTCTTGTGAAGAAGGGTACGACGGCAATCCAAACATTGTTTGCCATAAAGTGGGTTGTAGATCAGATTCAGAATGCGATTCAGGAAAAGCTTGTGTCAATGGCAATTGTATAAATCCATGTTTAGTTCAAGATCCTTGCGGAATAAATGCTGAATGTTACGTATATGGTAATCGAGCTGAATGTCGTTGCTTGAGTGGATATCGTGGAAATCCACTAGATAGATGTATAGTAGTTGGTTGTAGAGCAAACAGTGACTGTCCTAATGATAGACAATGTATTAATGGCCAGTGTATTAATCCTTGTATATATGACAATCCATGTTCACCCAGGGCCGAATGTAAAGTACAAAATCACATGGCACTTTGTAGATGTCCACCTGGATATGTTGGAAATCCATTTGTAGAATGTCGTAGAGAACCAGAACCAGAATGTCGTGAAGATCCCGAGTGTCCACCTAGACTTGCATGTATCACCAATAAATGTCAAAATCCTTGCAGTATCTTTGAACCATGTCATAGACCAGCACAATGTGAGGTTGAAAGTTCTGTACCTGTTAGAACAATGATTTGTATATGTCCTCCTGGCTACATCAGTAGCGGCAGTGGTACTTGTGAACCTACAAAGCCAATACGAGAAATTGGATGTATATCTGATAGTGAATGTCCAGCCAATAAAGCATGCTTTAATGGAATATGTAAAGATCCTTGCAATTGCGGTCCAAACGCCGAATGTCGCATTAAAGATCATAAACCTGTCTGTACATGTAAACAAGGTTTTGATGGAAATCCCGAAATAGAATGTTCACGTATTGGATGTAGAACAGATGATGAATGTTCAGGACAGCATGCTTGCATAAACAGACAATGTGTAGCAGTCTGTGCTGCTGATGGTTCTTCTTGTGGCACTCAAGCAACATGTTATGGTGCTAATCATAGAGCTATATGTAAATGTCTACCAGGCTTCATAGGCAATCCTAATATTGCCTGTGTGCTTGTTGGCTGTCGATCCAATTCTGAATGCCCAACAGATCGAGCCTGCATTAATCAAAAATGTGAGAGTCCTTGCACTGCAAATCCATGTGAAAAACCTTCTGAATGTCGGGTATATAACCATCAAGTCGAATGCACTTGTCCACCAGGCCACATAAATACAAAGACAGGTTGTGCAAAACAAGAAGAAACTTGTAGATTTGACTCTGACTGTCCATCTCAAACAGCATGTCTAAACAACAAGTGTGTTAATCCTTGTGAAGTAATCAAACCATGTGGAGTTAATGCAAAATGCAAAGTTCTGGATACTGAACCAGTTAGAACAATGATATGTGAATGCATACCAGGATATCAAGGAAATGCTGCTGTGCAATGCGATCCAGTGCCATTCTGTCAGTTAGACAAAGGATACATACTAACACCTGATGGAAAATGTGAATGCCCACCTAATACAGCTCTAAATGAAAATAATGAATGTATCTATTGTCAAATAGAAAAAGGCTTTAAGATTGATGAACGTGGACGATGTGTCTGTGCACTTGAACGTGGAATGATTATAGATGAACGTGATAATTGCATATGCCCAGTAGAATTTGGTTATCGCTTGGATGTTCATGGAAACTGTATATCAGTACCTGGTCCAGAATGTGAATATGATGATCAGTGCCCAGACCATAGATTCTGTAATCCTGCAACTAAGACCTGCGATAATCCTTGTGATACTAAACAATGTGGTCGACGTGCAATCTGTAATGCAACTAATCATCAAGCTGTTTGTCAGTGTCAGTCAGGAAATTCTGGCAATCCAGAAATAGAATGCAGTAAGTACTTCTCACTGTGCCTTAATCCCATTTATTAATTTTCTCTATTTATTAGATCCTATTCATTATCGAACTGATTTCCCAAGACCACGTATGGGAGTTAGTTGTCTCTCAGATGGTGTACAAGTTGAAATTAATATTCCAGAAGTTGGATTTAATGGTGTCTTATATGTAAAGGGATATAGTAAAGATGAAGAATGTCGACGTGTTATAACTGTCCCATCCAATACTCTCCCACAAGCAGAATTCTTCAAAGTTCGGTTTGGAAGTTGTGGACTAATTCATGTTGATGTTAGTATATAAATTGCAAATTTGAATTAAATCTGTAACACTTATTTTGATTATAGGGACAAGCAAGCTTTGTACTAGTCATTCAGAAACATCCCAAATTAGTAACTTACAAAGCTCAAGCCTATCACATTAAATGTGTATATCAAACAGGCGAACAAAATGTAACATTAGGATTCAATGTATCTATGTTAACAACCGCTGGAACAATTGCAAATACTGGACCTCCACCAACATGTATAATGAAGATAGTTACTCATACCGGACAAGAAGTTAATTCAGCTGAAATTGGAGACAATCTAATGTTGCAAGTCGAAGTTCAACCAGGTTCAATATATGGAGGTTTTGCTAGAAGCTGTATAGCTAAGACAATGGGAGATAACATGGAAAACGAATATACTGTTACTGATGAGAACGGCTGTGCAACTGATCCAACAATCTTTGGAGAATGGGAATATAATCAAGATACTCAAAGTTTATTGGCCAGTTTTAATGCATTCAAATTCCCAAGCAGCGATAATATTAGGTTCCAATGTAACATCAGGGTATGCTTTGGAAGATGCCAGCCGGTAAGTAACTATTATCTGTTATTTAATAACTGGCTTATAGTATGTAGTTTCTAGTTTTGTCATGGAATGCGCAATACAAACAGTGCCATTATTTGAGTAGTTTTTAAAGTATTTTTTGCGTAATTTAATGATTTTCAGAAATTTCCATACACAGTATGGTTAACTCAAAATTCAAACGATTTTCATGAGTCATTCTAAAACTAAAACTATTAATAATAATTCAAATTATTAGCGTTCTATGTCACTGTGTAACTGTAATTTTGAATCAAACTGAAGAAAGTAATTGATTGATAATCAGTACGCGCCAGAGAACGTCAGGGCTCGCCATGTTTGGCCGGCCAGATCGTTCACCGTTCAGACTCAACTGTAAAAGACAAGAATAGAAAGTTGTTATTCTATTGCATAGAACCATTTCAGGAATTTGCAAAGTTGCTATTAGCGATGTATAGATGGAAACAACGCTTGTATTTATGCAATCTTATACATTATGACCACTTTTTTAATATAACCTATTGGCAATCTCATATAAATATTTTAATTTAATTTTATTAATTAATTAAGTAAGTCTACTTACGATATCACTCAATATTAATACAGGGATAACACAAATAATATTCCAAATCAAGTAAAATAAATTTTAAAAAATACGCAAAGCAATATTTTGGTCATAGTGTAGCGCAAGTTGCCTATCCTCCCATTTCCCTTCTTGTCACTACCAAAGATTAGAGAACTTTAATCTTTAATCACTACTAAATTTGCGTTAGACTCTCTGGTTACTATACTTGTTAAAAGGCAAAGCAAATTACCCACAAGAAGGTATAAACCAAGGTCTAAGATATAAAAAATTGTTTTCTATAGAATGCCTTGATACCAATTTGATGTTTATGTCGAGAACAATATCAAGGCGCTCTATAGTAAATTCAGCAGCATTGTGATTGGCCGCCGAGCGTAAGAAGGCTGCTAAAGCCCTGTCCAATGCAATAGCTGCTTGTTCACGTGCATTTGTTTACATGTGCTTTCTCTTGAAAATGAATACACTTTAGTTTTCTATTCATTACTAACTACTTACTTACTTGCAAATTAAATAATCGATTTGAATCCACTCACTTTTTTGATAAACACACTAAACATATGTTTTAAAAGTAGGGTTATGATGAAATTATCAAATGATATAATAGCAACGAAAAACGTGCATTAACATAGGTACACGTACACAAAAAGCAAACACAGATAATCAATTCTTTTATGATACAAAGATACTTTTATGAATCTGGTTTTAAGATCCACGCGAAGTAGTCAGGTTTTTAAAACTTCTTAAAAATTTGTCAACTTAATCTAGATAGTCTAATAATTAATAAAAAAATTTAAAAACAGTAGGTTTCCGGGATATTTTATAAAATAATTAGTTTTGAAAATGGTAATTTTTACACGTAGGTAAATGGAGATTCCACCAACCGTGTATTTGATTAAGAATTTAATGCAATTAACGATTTTAAAAAAATGTTATCTTTATTGAATTTAATTGAAAAAATAATAAGCTTTCGGTTAAAACAATAAAAAAAGGAAGTTTCCGGACATATTACGGAGATATTTGATATTTTTTATGAAAAATCATAAGGAACTTCCGGTTTTTGAAGTCTTGTGTTTGACTTGGCAACACCGCTTGTGCAATAAGCCGGCGCATAAGTAACCGCGGTTTTTTAAACACTATATTATCTGTCATTTTAGTTAGACAGTAAACAAGATTTTTTTCAATTAAAGCAAATTAAAAATACAAAGATACTCACAATTAAAAACTGGCAATTATTTAATCGATAAGTAAGGAATATAATTTAATTAACAAGATTATGGAAATAAAATAATAAATTTATTTATAAAAAATATACATTTGTGCACAACTTAAAAATTAAGTAATAATTAATAATACAAATTTTCACGGATATAATTAAAAATTAGAACAAAATTTTTATTTTTTTTTTTCGCGCTCACCAAGTCTATCAACAATTGCCTTGATTGTTTTTTCATTTTTTGCAACACGTGGTTTATTATTTATGTTTTCTGCTAGCAACATTTTTACACTATCATAACCGCCGAGTTGAAATGTTTTTTTTAATGTTGTCAAATTTATTCGACCCAGAGCAATTTTAGATGCAATAACCGACGTTACAGCTCCTTTAAAGTACTTCTTCAACGCTCTATCCGCCAAAATAAAAGGCGTGCTTTTCGCCATAGATATAATTTTATCGTTAGGAACATTAATTTTATCAATTAATGTTGATAAAATTTTAATATCTTGCGCTGCATTATGAAGTCCTTCGGTAAATTCAGGTCCTAAAAAAATCTCGAGCTAAATCTTCTACTTTGAATGATTGTTTTTCTTCTTGTCGTTTTGTTAAGAAGTTTTTAAAAATTGTCAAAGTATCAGCAAAACCAACAACCGTTTTTTTAAATTGTTCCATCATTTTGTATTGAAATAAATATCTCAATATTATTGGAAAGTCAAACCTAGAAAACACGTAATTATTGAATTATAAATTACAAAAAAAAAGATTACTCAAGTTTATAACGATATTTGAAGACAAATTATAACAACAATATTTACCTGAAGCCGTTATGTGCTATCAAAATAATAGGACTATTAAACGATTTTAAATATATTAAAAAGTTTTCAAAAACAGTTTTAATAGGAGTAGTCGATAACTTCTCGTTGCCAGACAACATTTCACCTCTCTCGCGGTGTTGTCAAGCATATACCGGTAATTCAGAGTGCTATATTTTTTATTAGTCAATTAAATGTTAATAATTATTTAATGAGTGAATTTTTCGGAAATTTTGATAAAAATTTTCTCAATTAATTTGAAAATTAATTTTCAAATGCATAATAGAAGAATCCCTAAGTATTATTTTCTAATAGACATTCTTTATACTAGGGGGGTACTTGGATCTCCTTAGTGAAATTAAAGTTAGGTAAATAATCGCATGCCGTACGATCTTTCTGGGATTGCCAACTTTTTCGCGGTTTTCAAAGTTGCATAACCAGAAATAAGAACGAGATTCTTTTAGGCATTACAGGGTCGAATCAGTGGCATAGTACATCACATCTTTTAAGCATTTCATTGTGTTGTTGGTATTAACTATTAATATGTGAAAATGTCGGAAAATAATAACTTGCTTTCCTTATATCTTTAATTTCACTTTAAATTGTATATGTAGGTTGTAATTCCGACGTTGACCTCCTCAAGCAGGGGCGTCACGAATGGGATGCACGGGATAGGAAATAGTAGATTGCGTTCGGAAATTTCGTAATTAATTAATTTTTTTTGAGAATTATTTGTTTTTCAGAGAAGCCCTGAAACTGTTATACTGATTGAAATCTTCCTGCATCTTTTAAAGTTTTAACATCAGTAAAATTATAACGAATGACATCGTCATCATTAAACTCTGTTTTTAATATAGCACCTCTCAACCTCAAGGTTTACAATCCCATGATTTGAATAAGATTTCTGATGTAGTACAGTAAATTAAACAAACTAAAAAAAGAAACACACGCAGCTGCTGGATTGTTCAGATCAAACTATACTGAAAATAGCAAAATTACTAAATTGCAATATACTTAACTTTTCTTTTTGTAGCCTATTATTTCTACCTAAATCCTGAGCTAGCTTGTTAGCTAGTACTTTACTATTATTGTCTTGTTGTAGAATTAAGTACGGCACACCAAGATGTTTGCTTTGAAGTCACTATAAAGGGCATATCTAAAGAATGAGTCTGTAAAATTTGTTACTGAAGACAAATAGTACTAATGCTCAGATTTTAAAAGATCAAATTCAGACTAGATATGTGTACCTTTATAATATTGGCTGTTTAGTCTGAGCAACCCAAAATGTGTATCAATATGTTTTTGTTGAGTCCTAGTCGATTCAAGTCCATATAGGTCTTAAAGAGTATCGAGAGCAAGATCAGAATTTGTCATACGAAGTATCAGTTCATAGTATATGAATTATGAATTATAGTTATAATGATCAACATTAAATGCTTTATCTGTTTTGTCTATTTGTTATAAGTAATTAGTCTTAGATAATTATGAACTAAAAATAAACAAATAGATATTTTATATTAGAATACTGCCTTTAGTTTTAAATTTTGAGTATTTATATTTTATAAATTTATAACTTGAATATTAAATTTATTTTAAATGCAGGTCAACTGTCGTGGTTATAACGCATATGGTAGAAGAAAGCGAGAAGTTGAACAAGAAAACAGTACTGATTTAACATTGTCAGGAGATATAATGAATGGACAACTAAGAGAAGAAATAACAATACAATCTAATGCAATATTAACATTCGAAAGGCGTGAGGAGCGCTTTGTAGATCCTACTGAAGGTAAGACAATTAGAAACTAATAACTCATTCTTATGCAAATTTATAATTTCTTTTTAATTCCATAGCTCCAGATACTCAGAGGGTGGAAGATATCTGTGTATCCATGATTGGTTTTATAATAGCGTTAGTCATAACAGCATTACTGGCTTTGGTGGCTGTTGCTGTAGCAGTTTCCTGTTGGTTAATGGCCTATCGTCGCAGACCAAAAGCAACAGGACCTCTACCTCATCCACCAGAATTTCCAAACCCACTATTTACCACCCCAGAACCTATGGCGGAGCCCAGTCCAGACTACCTCACGTAATAATTAATTCATGTAGATATTAGTTTATAAGTTATACGAATAAAAATACTCTTTTAAATGACGATAAGTATAAAAACAGAAAAGACATACATTCGAAATAAAATTAAAACGATTTGCTGAAAGCAAAAACGAAGTAGTCAACAAGAAAATGTCAACGTCAAGATATTTAATATCATAATTGAAATTAACTGTATGTACTTAGATTGTACATATAACCATTAATATTTGCAGTAATCTTCCATTTTTAATATTTGTGCAAAAACAATTGCTACTCACTTATTATCTCCGCACTGTATTAAAAGTTGGTTTTGGAAGAATATTGTAGATATTAATGGTCCTTTTAGTAAATATTTAAAAAATGTTCGTAAATACAGTAAAGTTTTTATGAACATTTTATGCTTATCTTTTCCATTGGCTTTGTATGTTCTTTCTTCGATGTATTTTTTGAAAGACAAGGGGGAAATCATTAGATCGGTGGTGGTCTCTTTTCCTAATAATTTGTTAACTCTTTTAAAATGCCTCTTTTTAATTTTTTTTTTTGTTGTTATCTAATGCCCTTGCCTGATTTATTCGCAATTTTATATTATGTTCTCTTTGAGTGTTGCTTATGTATTACATGTAAAATAGTTTTTATAAAAAACAAGCCATTGGAAGATTTAACGCAAATAAAATAAGACTATAAATATACCTAATATATGAATTGTATAAAGTGTATGAATGCAGTGTGAATGTTTAGTTATGCTCAAACTTAAATTTGGTGCTGACTGATTTTTTTATAATTAATGTTTTTCAAACAGTCAAATTTTAGTCATTCTTTTAGAATATAATACTTACAAATATTTGTATACTACTGTAATAAATCTCACGGAAGCAAAGACGAAACACTTTATATTATCAATGTAATTGGTTATTCAGTCTGTAATTTAATTCCGATTCAAATTTGCAGCTATCCATGTTAACTCTAATAACTATTATTTACCTACTTTTAATAAACAATAAAAAGTATCTTCCTATTATAATGTATAGTATTTTTTTTGACTAATTTCATTATTTATATTTCAAATTTTTAATTTAATATCATTGTTTTAACATGTTTCCTTTAACTGTTACATTTGTGATAATTGCTTTTTTAATAATAAAGATTGTTTAATAATAATGTTTTGGTTTTTATTTAATATCTGTGCTAGACTGTTATAAATGATTGGTAAAAAAAGTTCAAACGCCCTTCCAATATCACAAGCAATAAAATAAATATCTGAATGGTAAAGCATGAGCTACTGTAAAGAAGAATTAAAGTTAATAATTGCTTATGTAAATAAGAACAGTGAGAGCTGTAATTACTACAGTGCTACAAGTGTTCTCATCATTTACCATCAAGCAGTAATGGATACCAGCAAATTGTGTGGAAATTATTCCTTATTCTAATTTTTTATTCATATTTTCTAGAAAACACATACATGTAGTATTACATAAACAGTAGCAACTAATGACTTCATCAAAAGAAGGCAACATAAGAAATAAAATAAAAATCACAACAATCAGAAAGCAGTGGCAATCACTACCTCCTTACAAAATTAGAAATGCATTTTTTATTGCAATTTTAAAGAAATAATATTTTATTTTTAATTTCTATTACTTATTTAAAATTTATTTAAAATTAGATAAAAACGTACAGCGTTGGACAGATTAAATTGAACAGCGCCTGTTAGGTAGGTAACCGGTCGTATCTGATGTGTTTGTCGGGTTGCCTAGATTTATCAGGACCGAATTAAGTTATATTTTTAATTTGGTATATTTTTTTTTAAATTAAATGAGGAATTTTATAGTAAAGCGACAGTATTACGTGATAAATAATAAACTGATAACTCAGACCCAACTAAATGATGGCGAGATTTATGAGTGTAGAAGAATAGATTGTGAAATTAGAAATAAATCGTGTCAGTTTTATGTTTTAGTGAAAAAAAAGTTCGACAAAGTATTGACGGGTATTGATTTTTTACTTAAATTCGTATAGTAGACTTTAACCATTGAGTAAAGGATCCCTTACTCAATGCTTACAATAAGGTGCTAGCTTAACAAATTAACCTTTATTTTGCTGCAAAAAATGTGTATTACATCATCTTCACTTTAAGTCTTTATAAATGTGATCTACAATTCATTTAGAATGTAAGAATAATAATAATAATGTGGCAGACAAATAAAAATGAAGTTAGGTCTGCGTTGCTTCTGCTTTTTCTGATTAAAATCCATTCAAGAATTGAAGCGATTAACTAAAAATTGTTATTTAAAAAAAACGGTATTTTCTGTAATATAAGAATTGATGTCTATTAATAAAGAAAATGCACTGCTGTGCTTAATTATTACAATTATTAGTGAGGTAGTAAAAGAGAATACTAAGTTGTACGTAATATAGATGTTTTACAGAAGAGTATTAGAATATATATTGAGGGTGCTAATCTTGTTGAATTATATCGTATTTTTGTACATTTGTATCAAGAATCAAATATATCTATAAAATATTGAACATGCATGCAAATATTGAGTTTTATTTTTGAATAACAAACTTTTAAGATTAAATATACACAGAAGAAGAGAGGGTATTTATTAATTTTATTTCTTAAATGTGAATTATAATTAAAATTACCAACTTCTCAGTCCCCTTAACCCAGACAATTTTAGCTTCCAGTGGCAGAGAACCAGCAATAACCTTGGAGGGAAGGATGGATACAGGATAACAGGTCAAACAGTTCCTTATATTGCACTTTTACACATTCAGTTTAGTAAAATGGAGACTATTAAGTATTTATTATAATAGGTACAATATACAGTGTGTCCAAAAAGTATGGAATATCCTATATATCTCAGTAAGTAGGCATTTTATATGAAAAAATGTTTCCTATAAAAGTTGTTTAGTGTTTAGTTTTACGTTACAGGGCAATACCAAATAATTATTTTTTAAAAAACAAAAGTGCAAGGAATAACGCTTCAATTTTTTTAATGGGAAGGTATCCCTTTATTGTACTCATTTGATAGAGAATGTTTTTCTCTTTTCAATGATGTAAAACTATGTTACACTTGCATATAGGCCAATCAAATTAGGGTTTTTTCATGAAAACAGCAGAATAAGCAATTTTTTACACCAAGTTGTAGATTTCGACCTCCTCAATATATTTATCATATGCCGGAAACGCGAAAAAGCGTGGAAATTGTTTAAATTTATATACATAAGGGTTGCTAAAAAGTATGGAAACGCGCTGCCCCTGCAAAAACGGTAAGTAATAGACAAATGAAATCTGGCGAACTTAAAGTAGGTATTTTTTGCCATGTTTTGCGAAGGTAATTAAAAACAAATCTTCAATTGTTTTTTCGTACGGCCGTCATATTGAATTTCTTTAAATGGATCACCTTGTATATGAGCCCATATTTCCTTAGGGATTTCTAAGGCGATTTCAAAAATATAAGGATTGCTATACTTATCTTGAAAGGTTTTGGAGATAATCGCTATTCTATGCCAAGGTAAGGTAAGATTTTTCTTAAATTCCAGTTTCTTAATACATATATAACGATAATAACGAAAGCATAGCTTTCTTGAGAAATTACGAAAACGTGAGGCAAAAAGTTTTTCGAAAATTATCGATCTTCGCTAGCGAATATTTCGAAAACTATAACACATAGGAAGAAAATGAATATTGACATTTTTGTAGGAAATTTAATTATCTTTTATTTTGTAAGAAATACTGTTTACCTTACGACGCACTGTTTCCGAGTTGTAAGCAAAAAACTGAAAACAGGGACCTTTTCACCCCCCTCATCCCTGAAGCGACAGGGCTAGGAGCGGGGACTTTTAGTATCTTTGCCTAACTACCCCCAACACATTCCTTAAGAGAAAAACTCTCCCCCCATTCCATGCCCTCTACAATCCGCTTTTGGGCATTCATTGACTGGACTATATAGAATATTCCATACTTTTTGGACACACTGTATATATAAAACATTAATTTTTAAATTTATACTTTTTACATGACATTGAAGAAGACAATCATTCTCCATTCTGTTTTAAATTTATATACATTAAAAAAGGAACTAGAAGTCGTGCTGTAATCTACTTTGATTTATAATTCAGTTTTTAACAGATTTTATGTTCATCTGTTTCTTTCGTTCGGCCAAGCAAGATTCATTAATGAAAAGATTTTTTTCAATTGGTGTTGCTAATGTATATTGAAAGTACAAGCTGAACTATTTTGAAAACGTTTGGAGCAATGATTTTGCTAAAAATTAAACTCCATTTCTCATCAATTGAGGTATGCTCCGGAAAAGTTTTAATAATGAATTTAATTAACTCAAGTTTGTCATTCAATTCGTCTAAATTAAGATTTTAAAGACTGATAACATTCCTAATAGCAATTAGATCTTTACACAATATTTCCTAATCTAAATTAAACACAGCAAAACTTAACTATCATTTAAATATTTTAGAGCTTGGGTATACACTGAAACTAAGTCAGTTGTTAATTTGTTTTGATCACTTTTTTAAAAATATTTTAAACATCCATTACTTTAGCACTAAAAGAACCTATCGTTTAAGACACTTGAAAAGTTTTGCTTTAAACTAGTCATTATTTAATGCAATTCAGAACACAGTACATTCTTCCATTTTAACAACAGAATATGCATTCTGGAAAACAGACATTAAGTGATGGACGAAGTACAAACAACATTCTGGAACTCTTAATTTCTGGCTTCAGATCGTTTTCCATTTCATTTTCTTGAGATTTCACAAATTTTCATGCCATCTTAGAACAGTTTTCTTTCCATAATTTATTCTACCACATAAGTTTTTACAACAGACTAGGACTCGATCAGATATTCTACACAAGATATTAAAGAAAACCAACGCATCGAAAAATGTCGTAGTACAGAACGATCAAAAAGAAACCTTCCACTTGTTATTCCATGTCCCATCATTTTTGAGTTCATCACATTATAAAACACCTTTTAACTAAATCTAGTTTGAATATCATCATGCTTGAATTTCCTTTATATGACAATAAACTAAACACACTGCCAGTTCTTCATAAAAGAGATACGAGATGATATAAGTTTCCGAGTTGGTGAGACTACAATAACCATATTCTTCACTACATTATCAGCTGACATTTTATACAACTGCTATGCTATGGCTTCATTCCCAAAATCAAGTATGTTAGAAGATGTAAAGTCTATGGAAATGGAGTTGTTAAAAGACCTAACAGGAATGGACTTCCAACACTGTTTAAGCAGTAGAAGAACCAGATGCAACAATGTGTGGATGAGAATGAGTGTGTTAAAGTAAATAAACAAGTAGGTAATAGAGAAAATGTCATTTTCTAGTTTTAGGTATACATGAAATGTAATAAAATACAAAATTATGTAATTACTTTTTATTTCATATATTTCTCTCCCTCAGGTAGTCCTGGGCTAACAAAATCGACCACAAGGACTCGTGTATATATATAATCATATATATATTGAATATATACAAAACAAGAATTTCATTTTCTAAACAAATGAACAAAGATAAAGTCAAATCAAACTGATTTAAACATTAAAATTCAGTCGTAATTAATTACTTAAACCAGTTTCATATTATATATACTTATATATTTCATTTTTAATTAATATATAAATGATATTTGCAAACAAAGTATGTAAAACTCCTACACCCCACTAATGGTATTATCGTACAAGCTTATTTAGATAGAGTACGGTTATATAAAAAAGAGGAAGGCACCATTGCACCGCCTCACAAAAATCAGAGAAGTTATGACACTTTTACATCATTATCAAAAACAAAAAAATATAACAAAACAATTGATTAACGACTACTTAATTATGTAAAAAGAAAAACAAAATCACATTTGACAAACAAATTACAAAAATGACTTAATTACTACATCGTATTCATGTTTGGAAAACAAAAGAAACAAACAAAAAAGTTGCTAATGATTACATAATGAATATAGTATGTGAGTAAATACCACTTATTGATCAAATATTTATATGTACAACTAGAGATAAAAAAAAAAAGTAACATCATGATCATAACATCTCGACATGATTAGAGCCATTATTAGGCCTTTAGGCAGCCAAGTTTCGTTGTCCAGTCAACTTACTTGGCAGGAAGACCTAAAAAATTAATAAAATCTAACGCGTCAGTGTTTTATTCAATTCCATGTCAGAGTCCAGTGTCGTAGCCAGGCCTATCGTAATGCAGCAAACAGTGAGGGAAGAGGTTGCAATTATTTTGCTTTTCATAAGTTTCGCTAAATGATTGATCTTAACTTCTAATGTTAGTAGTACATATAGCGCTATGCCCTCCAAACAAAAAAAGTATTTTAATAAATCTATTACACAAGTCAGTCCGCTATTTTAACAAATTTTCCAAGATATTTTTCATAAATGGCAGTGATCTTTTTGTGTGATTAGCAAATAGTAAAAATAATTAAGAAAAAGTAACAAAATAAAAAAAATGAATGGTAATTAACAAGTTTACAATTCAATTGTAAAAATCTTAATTACGTGCAGCTTAAAATATTATTTATGATAGGGGACGCAGGTTTTCGGACTGAGCATAATAACTTGTCTTTGTCTTGTTTTTAACGTCTAGGACCCCAAGCACCAGAAACTGGAGCAGGTTGGGGTGGTTCTTCAACTCTACTTCCTCCAAACGAAGGAAATTCCGTAACACTAGCCGTGTTTGGTGCTCTCTGCTCCCATGGACCACCTTGCACAACAAAGCCATTACCTTCTGACTTACGACTATTGTTGCTATCTGAGGAACTATTGAATGATCCACGGAAGCTTTCACGTAATTCTTGTTCAGCAACATCTTGCAACTGAAACATTACATTTTTGTAAGATTTAACACAAAAAGAAAATATACAAACTCACATATTCCTCTTCTAACATAAGCAAGTGATCTTTAACTTCTAGAACACCATCTTCAGATCCAGTAATAATGACAAGGTTTGGATCAGGGTCGTCACTTCTGGGAAATTTAATATCAACTTTATATTCGTCCATAATTTTACGAATATTTCTTCCTCTGGCACCAATCAAACGCGAGTGAACTCGTGAATCAATTGTGATTTCTTCTTTGACTAGTTCGTTAAGTTCGTTGACAATTTTCATAATATCTTCTTTAGCTTTGTACACATTTTGTTCATATCCAGTTATAGTGATTTTTTGTTCATCAGGATCACCTATAATAAAAGTACAAAACATTTTACTTTCTAGAATAAAAATTGTCAATCTTCAATACAGACCTTTTTTAGGGAAAGTGATTTGGACATCGTTGTCAGCACGAATTTTAGAAATAACTGCTCCCTTCTTTCCAATAATTTTAGGATGGTAATCTGGATTAACATCAATCTCGATATAAAATGATCGCAGTTCACGATCTTTTCGTTCATCCTCCAACTGACCCACACGTTCTTGCACTGCAACTTTAGCTCGTTCCACATTTACAGGTGTTCCTGTAATCTTAATCAGATCTTGTTTTTCATGAGCTGGCGAAAGAACGATATGTACATCATATGTATCCATAAGTCTTTTTACATCTTGTCCTTTTTGACCTATAATTGAGCGATGCAATTCAAATGGCACTTCTACATCGATTGTTATTGGTACTAAATCTAGTAACGCTTGTTTTGCCTTTTGACAATTTTGATCTTTTCCAGTAATGCAAATTACATCACACTGTCTGATGGGTTCAGTGTTGATATCGCCATTGACTTGACCGTCATGGTTATAATATTCTTCTAGAAAAAAAAATTTACTTTAGCAAAAGCAATAAAACTAACCTATCTAAATCATAAATCATAACCTATAATACAGGGTGTTTCACAATTTGCAAACCAATCATTAAGAATATAAAAAATCTTGGTAAAAAACTTAAATTTTATTTTTCTGAGCGTTTCACAAAAAATTACACTTTTTAAATGGAACACCCTATACAAAGTTAGATTGTCAATCAACTCACTTGTATTATCTCTATCAGGGAATTTAATCTGTACATCAAAGTCAGCTGTGATGCCTTGTACTTTGTGACCTTTAGCACCCATAACTGTACGGTGATGTTTTTGAGGAATTATACATTCAATGGTAACCATTGATTCTAAATTACCAATAATTTCTTGAATTCGAGCTTTGGCTGCATCAATACAATCTTTTGCTCCTTTAAGAACAACCTTGTCGCTTTGTACGCCTGATCTGGGGAATGAGATCATAACCCCACCACATTCGTCACTTATACGATGTAATTGTTCTCCACGTCTAGCTACAAAGTGTTTATGATGACGAGGTTCTACAGTCATTTCACTTTCAATAATGTTATCCTATAATTTTAATTAGATGATTCTTTACTTCTGTAAAATGCACGGAAATTTTAGAAACTTACAATGTCTTTAATGGCACGTTGAAGTATGGATTTTGCTTGTTCCACAGCTTCCTTTTTGCCAATAATTGTAATAAGTTCACGATCTTCATCAGAGTTATTTGGGAAAACAATCCTAGCTCCAGTAGAATCCCGAATTTTCTTAATATTAGCACCGTTTTTACCAATTAGGAACTTATGATGTTGAGGTTTGGCACGAACCTGTAATAAATTTTCGTTTACAATAATTTCAAACTTATCAAGAAATAAAATAGTGAATACCTCAGCGGTAAAGCTGGATAATTGTCTTTCATTAGTCAATTCCAACAATTGTTGTTTGGCACGTTCAACGTCATCTTTAGGACCACGAATAGTAACTTTATCACTTTTACTTTCAGCACTGGGGAATTTTATGGCAACACCGCCACAATCTTCCATGATGGAACGTATCAATTTACCACCAGTACCTATGATAGAATTGTAAAATTTGGGAGGTATCGTAATTTCATCAGTAATGATATTTTCAAGTTCGTCTTGTATTTTACGAATTTTTTCTTTAGCATCTTCTACATTTTCCTTTTTGCCTGTTATAGTAATGACATCATTTTTATCACCTTCAGCAGGCAAGTCGATTTTAGTTTGGGTTTCTTCACGAATTTTTCGAATATTTGCACCACCTTTACCAATGATAAATTTATGGAATTTCTTATAAATAGGTACTTCTACTTGATATGATGACTCATTCAGTTCTTTTACCAGTTTGACAAGATATTTATGGCATTTATCAACATCTTCTTTAGGACCACGAATTTTAACTACGTCACGTTTATCTCCTAAAATTAATTTCCATATTACTATTTGAGTATGAATAAAAGTGTTTATTATTATACATTACCTGGTCCAGGGAAGTTAATTTGAACTTGATTGAACTTTTCCCTAATTTCTTTAATATTGTCACCTTTTGTTCCAATGATATTTTTATAATGACGTTGATCAATAATTACATCTTTTTCTTTTTCGTTTTCCAATTTGAAAACCATTTCTTCTAACTCTTGTTTAACTTTTTGAACTTCTGGTTTATTGCCTTCTAAGCGTATCAGTCCACTTTCATCGATGTTTATTTGTACACCAGTTTCGTCTTTAAGACGGTTAACTGTAAAACATACAAAAACAATTATAAAAGATTCCTTAATTCGTTCAAAGTAAGACTTACCATTAGCACCATTTTTACCAATAATATGTTTATAAAATCTAGGATCAACATTGATTTCAACAAAAACCAATTTAGAAACTAATTCTCTCGCTTTAGCTTCAATCTGTTCCTTTGCCTTTTCAACTTCTTCTGGAGGACCTTCAATTTTAATTCTATCTTCTTTGTCAGTAAACTCAATATGAACTTTAGGTAAATGTTGAGTTATTTCTTTGATATTTGCACCTTTACGACCTATGATGTATTTGTGAATCCAGGATGGTGCTTCAACATCAGTTGCACAGACTGAGTTTGCTTTTTCGTATACTTTACTCAAAGCTAAAAAAATGATTATTTGAATAGATAACAGTAAAACTGATATAAAATTGTTTTATTTTATTACTTCAGTCAGTATTTCCTTCATATAGTACTACTGTATTTTTTTTATCGTATTTTGTTATCCCTGTTAGGGATAAGCTGCTTTAGGAGGCAGCCAATTAGATAGTAAAAGAGTGGTATCAGGTAGGTTCAAATCGTGCCAATTTTATTGTAACCAACAAGGGAATAAAGCCAATTCATTTGGGGAATGTGTTTTGTTATATTTGTATCAGACTTTTAATTCCATTTATTTTTATTAAACTAATCATGAGGTTAGGTTACAAAAGAAAAATTCACAACTTACTGGATATTCAACAAAAACAGAAATTCTCAAACTTCTTTAAAGTTAAATTGCTTCATAACAAGTTAAAACATGAAACAGTGGGACAGGTGGAGATTTTAGTAGATACAGCACTCTTTGTCATTTCTGGTTAGGACTAGCATTACATGTTTCATGTACAGTAATTAGTTAAATGCATACAATTTGGTAGACTCGCTTTCTTAAAAAGCACATTTGACTAAACAATTATTTTGAATTTTAAGAATTGAAGGGGTTAGAATAAGAAGGGTACAAGTAACATGAAAACTGTTTTGAGATAATTAAATTTACAGTTCTGTAACTGTGAAAAAATCTAGAAAATATTTAACTTAAATCTTTTATTATTTTTAAAATAGTAAAATTTTAGTTCAAAATTGACATTTAGGAAATTGTTTTTTAACAAAAAAAAGCACTTGTACCCCTTTATCCCAAACAATTATTTAAGTTAATTAAAAAAAAAACAAAAAGGTTTTGAAACAAATGTTTATTCACAAAATATATTGTTACAAACACATAACGAATCACTATTTTCTGAATCAGAGTTAATAATAGTGATGTCGACCTCTTCATATTCAGAATCTGATGTATCACTAGAAGCGATGTTATCAACTGTAACCTTCGACGAACATGCAGTAGCTCTGGCAGTTTTTTTTCTTTTTATGCCTTTTTCTGTACTTTATTTCTATGCTTCAGCTCTTTATAAAAGTTATGGTGTCGAAGTAGTATGTATTCCATGAGGGACTGCAAATTTGTCCATTTCTCTATGCTAATACTAAGAGAATCCTCATTTAGTATGGAGCGAAACATCTTTTGCAAAGTATTGACTGGTCTACCACTACCCAAACCAGGACATTCACATGTAGAAAAAAGGAAAATCATCGTTTAGGGTACACTTGAAATTAAAAGAATATGTTTCCGAATTCTTTTTATATAGAAGTGACAAATTTGTCTGAAGTTGAAACTTTTTTCCTGGACATCCTTTTTTGGATTGCTTATTATATTATTGAGATGAGCAAATGAGTAGAAATGCTCTTTTTATTCATACAATGTACCAAAAAACCTTTACAAGCTGACCTTATTACTTTAGTCCAATTAGAAGGAATAAATACTTGTGGCATTTTTCTTTTACATTTTTCTATAAGTCTGTGGTTCTCGATGTCGATTTTCTTCGTGCTTATAGCTTTTTCGGCGGGTTTTTGAGAAGAGCTAATTGAACCTTGCTGTATGACACTTTAGATTCATCAGTCGAATGTTTTATAATATTTTGATGCGAATCACAGCGGGAACAGGTATCGGAATGTGGGCAATGGAATCATAAGTTAAATTCGCTATTGAAAATGTATCTATAATAGGAAAGCTTTACAGGCATTTTGTTTTCTTCTTTGCAGACGATTTTGTATAAATCATACATATACATACAAATAATATTTAAATCTGATAATAAGTATTTCGTCTGAGAATTTTCTTTTCTAGAATAATGACTTGTGTATCTAGGAAATCTTTCGATGTGGTTGATTACAAAAGCTTTTCATTCATTTTCCATTCTTCTGTGAGTTTGTCCTTTTCCTCTCTTATCAGGTTCAGCTATACCAAGTTGATTCGTTTTAGCACATACAGATGTAAATCTTTTGTTTAAGATATCAAATGTTTTTAAAAAAAAATTGTTTGCAAACACACTTATCTAGTAAAAAAATGTTTGTGCTAAATTTTCTTTCAACAATGCTGTCAGTTTTTTTCCTGTTTACGTTTAATTTTTTTATACGTGATGATAAAAAGGCAGTCTAATGGTCATGTGATGGTAGGTCATAGCAGGCTTTAAAAAGTTCTTGTCTTCTTTCTTCACTAATATTTATATTGCATTTGTATCGACATGTATGCTGATAGGGTTGTAATGACTTACATTTATATACCATGTTGTTAGATGCGTACTCTTTACTTTGAGTTCGGCAGCGCTTAATTTTGTTTACCTTCCATTCGCATGGACGTCTTTGCCTTTTTCTTGATTTGGCTGGAGTGATATGGGGCACGAGTGCCTCATCTGCCGAAAGTGAGTTTCTAGAAACAGCTTCAACATTGTTTTCGTTTGCGTCTGAGTCGGAAGTGGATGAAGGAAGGTATTCTTCATCTTCATCTGTATGGAAAAGGTCTGAAAATACCCCAAAGGTTTGTAAGTTGCTAAGACACTAGTAAAAAGAAAAATGTATGATGTTCTCAAAAAATAGATTATAAGCTACAGTTAAGTTGGGTAACAACTTAACCTCAATTTTTTAAATATTGATTTATTTTGTTATTTAGCATTTCCTAAACATAATTATATTATAAAATAAATAAAGACACTTACCTTCGTCGCTTTCCATATTTGTTTAGTAAAAATCTGCTAACAAATCAATACAGATGATCAAAAACTACTCAAATTATCGTACCACGTGTTTAATAAACGGCACTTTCGGTTGGAATCATATTTAGAATCACATTGGAATAGAAAGGATACCCTACAAGTGCAATTGTATCCTTTCTATTCCAAATAAATCTTCACTTTCATTTACTCTAGATGTTTAAAAAATCACTTATATCCATTTTATTCTAATAAATATGCACCTCATTTTTCCCAAGCCGCACTTATCTCAAAATGTAAAAAAAAATGCACTTATACCCTTTTTATTCTAACCCCTTCAATTTATATTTATACGATGCACAAAATAAATTTTTGGAAATTTAACTTCCTTTTTAATTTAGGAACGCAAGTTAGTCATTTTCTAAATAATAATTATTGGTAATTTAAAAAAGACAGTGATGTTAATATTCATCATCAAAGTAATCCCTTTCTAAACTAAATATTTTTAGTACTAACAAACCTGATAATAACATTAATAATAAATAGGCATTTTTAGGAAACAAGACCCTTTTATATTCAATACAATGATAAGAAAAAAATTAAAAACAATTTTCACTGGACTGTACCGATATCAAACCCTCAAAAACAGCAAACAGAATGAAGCTAAATTTTTCCTGCTGTAGGTGATTAATACACCAAAAAGGTGATATCAGGTAGGTCCCAAACCACCCAATTTTAGTGTAACCAACGAGGTAACACATAACCAGCTCACCCTAGAAATGTTTTGTTATAATTTGTTCTTTATATTTTACTTCTAACAATTGCACACCTATAAAAACAAGTCACGACGTCAAACTCTTATCTGTTATATGACTCAATGCTTTAAATTTCAATCACACAGATGGTTCTGAGTAACTGATTTGGCTTTTATTACGAAAAGAAATTCTTAGATAATTAGTAATATCAAACAGTTTTTTTCTGTTTGCTATCAGTAAAATTACAATCTCATTAATTTTTTATATTTGTTCATTATGCTGCATGAAAAATAAGACAAACTCGAAGTAATTTTAAGTTTGCACTTTATAAAAAAAATTTGAAAAAACAAGACTATCTTACCAATTCCCAGTTTATCATGTGGGCCTCTGAGAGTGATTGTTCCTGTGGCGGAATCACCAGGTGGCATTTCAACACTAACACCTGTCAGTTGTAAGATCTCAGCAATTGTTCCTCCACGTGGACCAATAACATATTTATGTTGCGATTTAGGCACTTCAACTGAAACTGTTGTGCAGCGTTTTTCCTAAAATGAGCAAAATTACACTTTGAAATTTTTATGATTGCTTTAAGAAACTACCATTTCTTTATGGATTGCTTCAATCTTAGCTTTAGCAGCTAAAACACCTTCTTTTTCACCAGCTATAACGATTTCATCTTTCATAACTGATGGTGGAGGTACATTGATTCTTGCACCAGTTTCATTAATCATTGCATTGAGATTTTCATTGTATGCCCCAACTATGAATGGATGATAAATTTTTGGTACAACTATACGTTCAAATGCTTTCTTGGATTGTTCATCAGAAGTAATCCTAATTTCATGTTCAGCTTTTTCGATTCCCTCTTTTGTACCAGTTATAGTGATGATGTCTGAATTGTCATTCATTGATGGTACACTAATTTTGGTCGCTGTTATTTTTTCTAAGTCCTTAAGACGTTCTCCTTTTTTGCCCAAGATCCAACGATGATGTTCTTTTGGGATGGATATTTGCTTATTTGCCTAAAATATGCATCGTTATTTAAAGTTGACGACACCACAGTATAACAAGAAATATACCAACCTGAGTTTGGAAATGAGTTAAGATCTTTCTGCGTGCTTCTAATACTTCATTTTGTTTTCCCGTGACAAGAAATGTTAAAGACTGATCTTTGCTTGATGATATTTCGATGTGTGCTCCAGTATCTTTCATTATATTGAGGCATGTTGTCATCGATTCACCTTCACCAAACTTCTCACTGTGGTCTAATTTTCTTTCTTCAAATGGAACTCTGTTGATATAAATCATTGTCAAATAATGATAGATTGTAATACATCTAATTACTAGATATTTCCAAATTGTCAGATTTTAGGTTAACTAGTTTATTGAGAATTTTGACAACTATTTCGGTACAGCAGTAAGAATACATTCGTAAACTTACTCTGGTCATAAAAAACCAATCACAAACTTCTTCCGTGTATATGTTATAGCTAAAACGCTCAGAAACTTGATAGAATAAAACTCCAACTATGTATACTCTCTAAAACAACAGGGCATACAGTAGTGGCTGGCAATGTAACTTGAGGCTGCACTCAGATCACTTCATTGATTTAAATTGTTAAATTATACAAGAACTAGCCAATCAAGCAGTCTGAGTCCATCCTTTTGTTAGGTTGTCATACAGATATTTTTAGATTTTAATGGCAGTTAGTTAACAATAGGTTATGTTTGTAGTGGATTTTTAGGTTAGATCCCTCAATCACATGCAATTTTGCTTTTTTAATTTTCTAAATAAAATTCTCACTTGGGTATACTTTCAAAAAACTTTTGACAAGTGAAGGAGCAAGTTTATGAACATTTCTGCTAAATAATGTCTTAGAAAGCTTCAATAGAATACTCTACTATATAAAATAATTATGCCAATAAAGAGTGATAACAGTTAACATGATAACACATTTAATCAATACAATAAGAATGTTCAATGATCCAACAAAGGTCAAGAACCCTATAACATTGAACCTGTTACATCGCACGGTTGCATATACTACTTCTTCCCTAGCTTCTCTGGTTCTTTAGTTGAATCTTAAAAGTGAATTCAATGTAGTAAATCACAATCAAGATATTGCCATATAAAAGTTCTATTGGAAATTGACACGGGTTAGATACATCAAAGGTACATTGGATAAAAGTGATATGCTAAGAGAGCAATAAAGAGAAATTAAACCACTGAACCAGTGAAAGTAAAAAATAAGAGGAACCAAATGAAGGTAGACAGAGATGAAGACAGGTATTAGGACAGAGATGGTGTGATCAATATTGAGGAAACACAGATGAGAAAATCGATGAAATGAAAAAGATGAGAGAAGAGAGAAAATAAGAATGCAAATGACTAATGAGATTATATAAGTGAGTCAAAAGCAGAGCATAAAACAATAGCATGAGATAAAAGAAGAAACTTGAGAAAGAAAGAAAAGATAAAGTAAGGGTAAAGAACTGACTAAAAGAATAAAAGCAAAATGGGGCAAAGAAGGGAATTGGAAAGAAACCAAATGACAGAAGGTAAATAATTTATCAAAAATACAAAAATGTGAAACAGACCATGGAGGAAAAAGAAGTAGAACTGGAGAAAAATGAAAAAGAGTTGGAAAGAAACTGATCAAAAAGAAGAATGAACAGAAAAAGAAAAGTGAGGCAGAAGCAATGTAGAGAAGGTAAATAGAGAGATAGGAGATTGGGGGTAAGGAAAAGATAGGAAAGAGATAGAAGGTACAAGAAAAAGCAACATTATAGTGAAAGAAAAAGGTGAGATATATGCAAAGAAAAGAAGAAGAAAGAAAAGAATCAAGAAAGATAGAATATAGAAAAGAGAAGAGAAGAGAGAAATGACAAAGAAGAACAAACCGTTTTGGATATTTTCAATTTCAATCGCTGGTATCAGAAAAAATATTGCTGTCTTCTGAAATTTCTCTGACTTTTTTGTTTTTGGATAAATTCCCAGACTTTTCCTGGTTTGTGGGTACCCTGCTTGTTAGTATGTCTTCAAAAGTATTTTGTGAGATGCGGAAAATCTTATTGGGAAAATTTAAGATCAACATGGGAGTAAAACAGCCCACTGCTATTATATGAATAGTAACAAATGAGATGAAAAAATGCAATGAAAAAGATAAAAAAGCAAGAGGAAAACAAGACACAGATACAGGGTGTCCCAGAAAACGTGGAACACCCAAGATTCCTATTTTTATACTCCCACACTTGCTTAAAATACGGTTATCAGTTTTCTATATTGGCTAGCTCTCAATTAGAGCTAACTAGCAAAGATGACAACTGTACTTCAAGCAAGCATAGAAGTAGTAGTAGAAGTTCCATGTTTTTGTTAATAAGAAAACAAAGAGAATGTAAAACAACAAATAAAAGTAGTAGAAAAGTAACTGGGAAAATTATAGGAGGGGTAGAGTAAGAAACGAGATAGTACAAGAAAAAGTTACAACCATACCAAAAGGAAATTCACAACAGTAATTCAGCAAGAAGAAACGGAAAAACTATCAATGATAACAGACAAATGTACAGGAAATTGATAGAAGGAAGACTCGTCTTCTAATGAATAAAGGAGGAAAAGAAGACTTGAGGACTTGGTAGCAAATTAAGTTTGCTACTATTTTAGCAAGTACCCTGCATTAACCGTGCTAAATGTCTGGACTTAAAAGTTTTTTCAATAAATTTCACATATATTTCTAGCTGTAATTTTATTCAACTTTGTTTTCAATTTCAGCACAAGAATAGATTGAAAACTATTTTCAATTTATAAAAGGACAACAAAACTATTAATTCAACATTGCACAGTTAATCAAAACAACCAATTTAGATTACCGAGCAAACAATTTGAAAATAAACAAAGAATTCTTCTTTTACAAGGATTTTGTTACTCATTTATTATAGTTTAAAATAAAGTAGGTATTAATAAACTGTTTACTTTGAATATCATCAATAAGTAGCCTTAATTGTTTTAAATTTGTTTCCACAATATACAATAATGATTCATAATAGATAACATTATTACAGTGGAATGCAATGAGAAATTTTAAATTTCTCTGCAAATATTCAGACTTAATCATATTAGCAACTAATTTCCATTTAATAGTTTATGAAAAAATTCCATGATTCACCAAAAAATGTACTAAGAATCATTTCATCCCTTGGTCTTCATAATAAAAATCTTTATATTCAAAACTGGAATATTTCTTGTCTAATAAAGCATAGAAAATGGAGAAGGCTATGATCTATTATTTTGTTTTAACATGTAAATCAGAATAAGCATCCTAATAGAAAAAAAATTACTAATCCTTAATTTGTTGAGATAAATGTCAAATATAAACTGTGAGGTTAAGTTTAAGACTGAATCATGATGAACATTAATAAAAACGTTATAATTAAGGTAATTCTTGCATTATTAACATAGCAAACAGAATACACATTTACGAAATGACGTTATCAATAACTATTAATTTACAATTACTAACTTTGTTTAGAGAAAGTTTCTTTTATCCAATAATATTACTGTTTAATACAACATCAAAGAGGTCTTATTTTCAATAACTAGAAATAATTTATTACCTTATAATGACAATTGAACGATTCTTAAATTCTTATCTCAAGTGACTATTAAAATTGTCCATAGTAATTTACAACACTGTAATTACGTTTTAATTAATTAAAAACATATTATCTGAAATGCTACAGCAACATTTAATACAAAATAAAAATTAGAAACCCTAACTACTACGCAATTATTTTACTAAGCGTAACTCACTTTTAAATGGGTTATATTATATTACGTTTTAAAAGTAAATAAATAAACCACGCAACAATTCAAATACAAACCTATAGATTAGATAAAAGTAAATGCATTTATAAACATCTTCATAAATAATAAATAGTATCACATATCTTACCTGAAAACTTGAGTAACAATTGATGATCCTACTCTCATTTTATTATTCCACTGTCCCATGGCATTATTAACATTTTGAACTGCGGTTGCAGATTCTGGGAGTGCAGGGAATAAATCATCGTAACTACGAATGGAAGGCTCATAAGCCGCACCCTCTTCGATCACTGGTTGCTGCATTTTTGGGTTGTCCTGTGTCGCGCCAAGTCGTTACAGCAACACTGTAATAGTAAATAAAATTAAGACGTTATTTTCAATACCTACATGTACTTAAAAAAGCATTTAGATTTTTGAGGTTTTGGAAATTTTTTATAAATACCTGCAATCAAAATGGATAAATGAATTTATACAATGAACTTCCACTGCGTATATGTGGCACAAATAAAATGATAAGAGAGGTAAAGGGTCAAATTTGGACTTCGAAATTAAACATATGGATGGACACCATCATTTCCATGTTGGGTTATTAAGTTTATACAAGTCATTAATATGGAACACAATAAGAAATATAATTACTTATTGTTATTTCGGTTTTTTAGACGAATAAATTTGCAAATATAAATAAGACGAAGACACAATTTGCCTACAAGGCAGTCGACGTGTCACATACCTCCTTGGCTAGTGTTCAGATTTTTGGAGTAGGCTTATTAAAGTAATATTGCTACTTACTGTACTGTAAAAACAGATAATCCGTCCTAGAAAAACCGGGATATCCTGAGTTTCTCCAGTTTTACTTGTGGATGTCTCACTATAACAAAATATGTTTGTTGAGAAAAATTTTATTAAAAATAAAACACACGTCTCGACATACCGACTTCCAAGTAGAAAATGTGTGAAATTTGCTTGCGTGTGTCGTTCAACACCAGATGGTTCAGTTCCTTAATAGATTCTTAACTAAAGATGGCTAGATGTCAGCACTGTAACAATAGAAAAGTTGACAACAAGACCGCTACTTTCACCATTGCACTCAATGTGTCAAAAAACTTTTTCAAATTCTATTTCGTTTTATTTTTAGTTAATTTGGGTAAACAATATCCACTTAACGCGTAGGAAAGATGGCAAATGAGTTACAACTCTTAAAATTATGTAAAGGCACATTTGGGCAGGTAAATTATAATTTTTCACATTACATAACCATTTACTCTGACATGCCATAAAATCAACAATATTTAAGAAATGCGTTTGTTAATCTTATTTTATTTTAGTTTCGTAGTTTTCATGCCTCTGCAGCAGTATTAAGTAAAGCAAGTGAAACTCGAAATAAGACATTTGCTATTTATCGTTGGGATCCAGAGAAACCTAATGAGAAACCATATGTCAAGGATTATACAGTTGATTTAAACGCTTGTGGTCCAATGGTGTTGGATGCTTTGATTAAAATTAAAAATGAAATGGATCCGACATTAACATTCAGAAGATCTTGCCGTGAAGGAATTTGTGGGTCATGTGCTATGAACATTGGTGGCACTAACACTTTAGCTTGTATTAGGTAAAGATAATTAGAAAGGAGATGCTTATTGAGATATGAAAATTTGTTATATTTGTTGCAGTAAAATTGACACTTCAAATTTGAGCAAACCGGTTAAAATATATCCCTTGCCGCATATGTACGTAGTAAAGGATTTGGTACCAGACATGAACCACTTTTATATGCAGTATAAGTCTATTCAACCATGGTTGCAACGCAAGTATGTACTGATTAGAAACTCTAAGAAAAACCTTGAATGATATTGATGCTCAATGTCACAACTAGAAGGCCGGAGTTCATAATGAAACTTTGTATCCTTACTTGGCTTTTTATTTTATGCATCTCGAGGTTTTTCTTATGGTTGGCAACTTATTAATAGTAATAATCTCAACTTGATGAGCAATATTTAAAAATCAAAATTGAAAAATTTAATAATGCACCCTTACTTATAATTGTTAGAAAAATTATTGTGTTATAGAGATGCAAAACCAGTTGGAGATGCACAATATCTCCAAAGTACAAAAGATCGGGATAAGTTAGATGGTTTGTATGAATGTATATTATGTGCATGCTGTTCAACATCTTGCCCAAGTTATTGGTGGAATGGTTCAAAATATCTTGGACCTGCAGTTCTTATGCAGGTACTAAATCTGCCTATATTAATAAAATTATTCATTTTTAATTATTTGTTTTATTCTAAGGCCTATAGATGGATCATAGATTCAAGAGATGATGCAACAGAAGCACGATTAGAACGTATGAAAGATTCGTATTCAGCCTATAGATGTCATACAATTATGAATTGTACAAAAACATGTCCAAAGGTAATAATTTCTTTTGTTTTCCACCAAAGCATCTATTAATAAATTCTATTATGTTGTAGGGTTTAAATCCTGGACTTGCAATAGCTGAAATTAAAAAGTTATTGTGTGGTATAGCAAAGAAAGAAGCACCTGGGCTGGATACTACTGCTTTACATACAGCGGGTGCTGCGAAGTGCTAGTTATCAAAATTGTCTATTACAATAAATAATGTATGATTGGTGATGAGTTTAGTATTAAAGATCTATAGGTAATACACTGTAAGCTTGCTGTCAAAAGTATTTATTTAACTTGACTTTTTAATCTTAACAGTTGCTAGAATTTAAAGCACATAATTATTAATAAATCATACTGGTAGTGGTGTTTTTAATTGGGTACTTAATTATTTCTAAATTTTTCAATATCTGATATGATATCAGGAATAAATTCAAGTTTTGCTATCATTATGATATGTCTTGACAAAGATTGAATTTTATTCAAAGATAAATGAAGATTTCTAGTCCTCATCTGCTTTAAAAACATTTGTTGAGATGTATGCAACAAAAATCTAAAAAGAAAAATTTTTTGTTTGAAGTTTATTACAGAAGAGTGATTCTATTTTGTTTTTTCTAATTTCGAAGATGGTTGTATGAAATAAAAGGTAAGTAAGTACAAGACGAATCTCATTGCTTTCATTATTTCCTTTCAACTCTGCAATTAATCATTTGTTCTTTATCATTGTATCATCATCAGTTTATGAAACAGCAACACCAACTCTCAAAATTGTATTTTTCAAGTATTAATAAACCAGGGTATGATTTGCAAGTGTTTAAATTACGAAGAATGTCTTATTATTTTTAGGTAAGTATGTTACAGTGAACCAAAATACACCACATAGGTTTAAGATTACCCTGTGTAAATCTGTCTTCAGTTTAAGTAAAACTATATTCTTCATTTTCAATACCAAAGAAACTTCTAAACTGTAATACGATAATGCACTTCTGAAAAACCCTAATCGTCTTTCCTAGAAATCTATAAACTGAGAATGGTCAGTTTCTTAAAGGAAAAGTTTAGACTGCTCATTATTAATTAAAACTTAGTGTCGAATGGGGCGATTTGTATTAATATTCATTTTGTTCTTCATTTCTTCTATTTTTTAATTTTTTAAATAATGCCTAAAAAACGTCTATTTAAGTGGCAGTCAAAAACAAAAATTATGGGAAGATACACAAGAGAATATTAAAAAGTCACCAAAACTCAACATTTTTGTAAAGCCACTGTCTTCTGCAAATTTAGATGGTAAGAGTTTTTTAGACGCTTAAATGTAAATAGATTTAAAAATTAGAAACATTTTAGAACCCGAACCAGAACCTTCATGTTCTCAATCTGCCGGCAATTTATATTTAGATTCTATTCAAGAAAGTAACGTTAACAAATTTTTTTTTATTAATTTAATTAAATCTATAGGTACTGCTATTTTTAGATAGAGAAAATGAGGAAGGTGGTGAAAACAGGGAAAACACCCAAAAAAATTTTTTCTGCCTGTTTATTATATCCTGTGTATGGACTTAACAATGAAGAGAAAAAAAGTTTTATTATGTAGCCCTTATA
>VTPC01090160.1:277960-357028 GCA_011009095.1 Ignelater luminosus
TTGCTTAGCGTGTCAGGGGATTGCATCCGGGGGAACAAGTGTTAAAGGCATATGAAATGGGAGTTATAGCGCCTTGATGAAACGGATCATCCTCATTCCCTATCTACTAGACTATGTCAACAAAACAAAATGATATCAAATATATAATGAACGTCCCTCGTATTATTATTTCAAATGACTGTGGCAGCAAGAATTTCTGAACATAAAGTAAATATCTACAGTATGCATTTAGTTAAGCAAATTCAAGGCCGATCGAAATATACCTTCCTAAAAGTATTTTCAATACTATAATTAAAGGCTCTAGATTTAAAAAGCCGCAAACTTGCAAAACCATTGATTGTCCAATAAATTTTACTTGAGATAGAAACCTTCTTTACGTATTTGGGTTTTAGAGCTTCTCAATAATTTATTCTCTGTTCATTCTGTGGTTTGCGGGTACATAAAATTATAGGATAGGAGAATGAATGGGCTTTATCAATGCGGAACATCCAGTTATGATTGAATTCAGCGTGGGTTGATCAAATGCGCAGCCACGTGCGGTGTACACATACCTCGTGTTTTGATAATGAAAATTAGTTTTTTTATAATGAGAAAATGTGTATCATAGCCTTGTTTTCTTTCTGTTTTAATTTAATCCTTTAGATAGTAGTAAATATCGGTAAATATTTCTTTTGGGTTTGTTTTGCAAAGAAAAGAAATCTAGATAAGATGGTATTTGATAGACGTAATTATACGCGCCTTGCACATTTCCAGCATGTAACGTTATGAAGTGGTTCGATAATTCTAAGTTGCGATTGGTTACAACCTTGTGTCGGTAGTGCGATTGCCTCGTCCGTCCGTACTAGTTGTATCTCCCTCTCCAATATTAAAATCGCGCATTCGGCTCGGTCAGTGCCGGTAGTACAAACAGTCAAGATAGGGATAATATAAACGTTTTAGTTAGAAATTTGTATTCAGTTACGAAACGTCGTTGCGATGAGTAGTGCGTGTTGTATGGATGTTTTAAGCGGTTCGTTGCGTGTTCGCAACAGCAATTTTATCGGTTCAGGTTCTTACGATTGCTGTAAAGTGAGCGAGGTTCGTTCATGTCCAAGTGTTATGTCGCCTGAAACCAAAAGGTTGCTGCCTCCAAATACTGAAACCGTGCAAACGAAACCATTTCCAATTAGAGGTAATTGCAAAATTATTAATTGATTAACATAACTATAAAAACATTATAAAATGAAGTAATGAATAAAAATTCTTTTGTTTTATGACAAGCGTCGACTTAATTATTATTATGTGAAGAATTATTGCTTTAAAGTTTTTGTTGATATTTTCAAAAAACCCGTTTAATTTTTATGAGGAAAATCGTGATTTTCATAAAATATTAAATTTCCACCATTGAAAAACAGCTGTTCTGAAAATGTCAATGTCGTCGGCGTCGGCGCATGGCGTCGGTAAGCACGTGCGTTTGTTTTATCTAAAAGAAGTGTGTTATTTTATTATTAATTATATGCTAATCTCACTTTGCATTAATTTGTTTAATTACTTAACGCTGTTTTAAATTCCGTGTTTTAGAAAATTAATCTTTTTCATTTTGAAAACTATTGCAAGAAATTGTCCTTTACGATCTAGTTAAATCGACCTTTTGGTTTAATTTGTTAAAAATGCATTTCGTTAGTATAGAATTTTAAAAAATTCTAAAACGTGAAGAAAAAAAGTGTTTTGGTATTTTGCCAGTTTTAGAGAAAATAGATGTCATAATTTGTTGTGTAGTAAACACTTTTTACAAAGCCAAAATTTTTTGGCAAAAGGTTACTTAAAATTACAAAAAGTTTATATTGATAGAAATCTTGTTTTGCTTAATTGTCGTAAAACATTTTGGTTACATAAAGTGTATGTTCGATATTATATTTAGAACAAGTACAAGCATTCAATGTTTATACCGGCTTTTAGGCGGGAGTGAGGTTATTATAAATGTTTGCGATTCTAAAACTTGAGTCAAGCAAATTAAAATTATATCAGTAAAGATTTCATAAATAAAAGTGAAACAACCGAGGATGGCATCATTAACATGTTTTGTACGTTTGGATGCTTTCACAAGGATCATCAATTTTAGATCTTGTGCTTGTACTTTTAATATGGTACTGTCAATATAAGTGAGTTCTTTGTTGTATTTATAGTAAATCATCTGCAGAGATCTTTCTCCACCTTTATGTTTGAAATCTAGTACCATAATCTTGTTCGTCATCAAAAACCACATTTGTTTTGGTTAAAGAATGCGTAACTTCTAATTGCAGAATGTCCAATTTTCTCTACCGCCATTCCCAAATATTTCCTTTGGATCATTTTCATGTCTCCTTTATTGGTATTAAGTTGAATGTTCTTAAACTGTTTCTCATTAGTGCTGTACGAAAGTGAAAATCAATTTTGGTCATGTCTTAGTTTGTTTTCCAAAAATCAAAACGAGGCCAAGATTCAGATTATTACTTAAAAATCAAGTAGCTGTCATGCGCAAGCTTAAATATACCAAAACCAAGACTTTTGTTATCAAGACTTGACAAAAAAATACTATGAGCAACTGTTTATTTTTATTTTACATTGCACTGATCAATGTAATTTTGGCACACTAACCCTTGCCCTGACGGGCAATCTTTGATTAACAATTATCTGTGTACTTTGTAGTATGCACGGGGCATTTTAAAAACTTTTATTATCTTGTTTATTTATAAAAAATTGTAACTTGGTTAAAAAACGATTAAAACCAGTTGCAGCATCCGAAAGCAATATAAAAATAAATGAGTAAGAAAATTTTGACACTGTAGATTATTATTTTGAATTTATTTTTGTCTTGTTAATATTTTGGTTTTTCATATTTAAGATTCTTAAACTAAAATAATATTAATAGACAATTAATGTACGGTAGAAGTTTGTTAACCGAAACGCCTCTTTATCCGCAATAATTAAAATGTAATTTCGCTCTGTTAACTGAAATTGCTACTATGCACCAAAAAGATTCTTAATAATAATAATTTGTATGCAAATAATTGACCAACCGAAATGGCTTTGGTCTGCATTATTTCGGATAACCGAACTTCTACTGTAGTATTATAGATTCGCCGGTAAAATTCCATTGCTAACCGCAACAAAAAGTTGTCTTGTGCGCTTCTACGCATAATATCCAGGGACTTCGCCGCGTCGAGTATCATAAAGTGTTGTGGTATAATAAGATTGCAAGCTGCGCATATTATGCAGGTACCTTACTATGATTTATTTATCTGCAGCTCTCTCACGAACGGCGTCATTAGTGGTTATAATTCATGTTAGAATTTTTTACGGTTCAATTGATTTTACATAGATTTATTTATTGGAGGGAATGAATGATTCCATACTGGTTTTATGAGTAATAATATCACCTTTTTCCTTTTGTTTTTTCCTCTAAAGATTCTACGTCTTGAATGGCATGACGTAATTCTTAACTTCGAGCTAATAATCAGTTGCTTGTTTGGTGTCTAGGAGTGTTTAGAGTGAATTCCCAGTGTTTTTCCCAAAATTCTCAGCGTTCTTCCCAAAATATTCAGACATTTTACAACACTTTGAAAACCCATATTATGTACTGATGTGCAACTTTACATCATAATGAATTCTACACGTACTTTTTGTGCTTAAAGTTCATTTCTTCGTAGTTAACGTTTGTTATTTAATTAGAATAATACTGAGCAGAACGTTCTAACGATTGACATTCCGAAAACGAAGCTTAGATGTTACATTCTGTATAGAAAGAAGATAACCATAATAAATGAAAAAGGAAGAGAGATGGGATAAAGCGAACAAATGGAAGTGAATCATCATTGACTTTTGCTATGTCCACTAGAAAAACTTTAGCCATATCTCTCCGTGGCTATCTTGCTAAAGGACTAGCACAATTCCCGAATGCGATTTCTGCAATCACTTCTGGTGTTTTATGCGGAATGTTTCAAAAGATGTCTTTAAGATTGACAACAAGTATTTATATGGGCTACTTCAAGTAGCTAACAGTATTGCTTTGTGTTCAATGAAATGGGATTTCAATTTTGAATAGCAGTTATCTTATAATAGGTAATCATTTGTTTGAATTGCTTTCTTCACTTGGTTCTAGAATACAGTGACAATTTGGTTAACCTTCAGCTGGGCAGAAAATTGGAAATTATCTTGGGTTAACTAATCTACTTAAATACAGTTTTGATGAAAGTATTTTTGGCAAGGCTTGCACTGTTTAGCAAGACAGTGTTGTCCAGTTTAACAAAGGACTAGTTCAAGAGCATAAAAGATTGATTTGACTCATCGAAACCATGAACTGTTCACGAACAGCTCGCGACGTGTTCTTTCTTCAGTGGAGAAGGCGTTCTCGAACAGTTCAGTTCAGTTCGTTCAGTTTACAAACAGCCAGCGTAACAATTCTGCCCTTGACATGTTCGTCACAAGCTCGCCAGTTTACGATGTCAAGTCGGTAACTTCAAATGAAACAATTGGGCGAGCACGTGGCTAACTCTCAGTTTGGCGTAGACGGTAAAGGTATTCGTTACTACTAAAATTATTTAAATTATAATAAAATGGAATGGACTGACAAAAAGATCATTGCCTTAATCCAGAAATATTGTGAGAAAAACCCATACGTCTTACAAAATATCGAAATAAAACAAAAAAAAGCGACTGAATTAAATATCCCGCGTGAAGAGATGAAGAAAAAGATGAAAATCTTTTTATCGCAGTTTAGGCGGGAGCGGTAAAAAGTTGAAAGAATGAAGAATCCGAAATAAAAACGAGCCAAAACGAACAATAGATGCATTAGAAGAGGTAAGTAGTAAATCACAAATCTTTACATTATTATTTATTTATTTATCTATTTTGCCATTCTTTAATACCAATTTGCAGTAGAAGTAAAAGTGAGTTTAAGCCTTCTGCTTGTTGCTTCCATTTTCCTTCAGTTAGCTGATTGTTATCTTCAACGTCAAAACTTCCAGGTGGAGCGTATAAGTTGCTCGAAGAGTTACTTTTCTGAAGAAGATTATGTAAATATACACGCATGCCAAAACCACTAATTTTGCTTTTTCTGGTTCTAACAACAGAGACTTTCTTAAAACTCGAAGACTACTGATAACATGCCGAACGCGTTTTTCACTGCCCTCCGTGCTCTGCTTAATGGATAGTTAAATATTTTTTTTTATCCTGCTTCATGGTTGCCAGGATATGGTTTCATTATGTGATCTTGTAACGGAAAAGCATCATCCGCAACATAAACGAAAGGTACAGATCGGAAATTCGGCCTTGGCAACCAACGTCAACATATAAGAAATTGTAGTCACTAACTACCAGAGCCAGTAAAACCATACTGTATGGTTGTACTTAAAGTATTCCTTTCCGCTATTAACTGGGGCTTGTAGCACGATATTTTGATATTTTCGGTCTAACAAGGGTTAATAAAGTATTCGAAATAGCTAGTTGACATACGAAAGAAATTTCTAAACCCGCTTGCGTCTTCAAGTCTTAAATCTGCTAATAGGTTTCTTCCTTCGTTTCTGTTTTGGAAAAGGCACCTTTGGCAGTACCATAGACAACGACGTTCATTCTTATTAGTTATTAATGATTTAATAACTATGTAAGCAGTAGTCGCGAGTGCATGATCATCTTCATCATAATAGTAATGCGACCTCTTTTTTCACGAACCGGTTTTGACTGACTAAATGTAAAACGAGAATGGAACTTTGCGCGAGCATTTCTTTTCACTGTAGACTGCTCGCAAATACGCAGCTTTATATGGTAGCCAAAGGTAAAACAATGTCTAAAGAACTAGGACGCTTTTTGACACAATTTCAGTCGTGGCAATATTACTGCTTTGATGAAATTCCAAAATGCCTGTGACTTGAAATCGTGTATACACGGTTTTTGACATTCTCACATGCTCTCTAGCTGTATCTCCCAACAGAGGTGACACCTAACAGTAGCGATCTAAAAATCGGATTGGACTTATGGGCCAAATTGAGAGTTAGAAAGTAAAGGTGTTGCTTATAGGGGGAAGAGGAGCATACACAATGTTTTTTTAGAAAATTAGGTTTTTAGGTGTTGTTCCATTAAAGAATCTGTTTATGACTTCCATAAAACATGTCTGAAGAGCCCAACTTTAGAAACGGATGAACCATACTTTTTGGCAGTTTAGCCGAGGAAAACTTAATTATTTGACGCTTTAGTCTCAGACAGTTTTAGACTTCAAAGATGTCGTTCTTGGTGACTTGCCAGTTACTAAAAGATACAACTCAAAACATGCAGCTAAACATTTTACATCTAGGCATGGGGTACCCAAAGGAAATTTAAAAGGCGAAAAACCCTGACCAAAAGCGAATTTGGTTTAGCTGTGGAAACTTCATTAGTAACTTTTCATGCCACCAACAGTTATTGATTTGTTTTGTTCAACTTCGAAAATGATCATATATCATAAAAGTTGTCCAAATGCTTAGAAATTTGAGAATGAAATAATTAAATGCAAATAACTAACTTAAAAACCTTATAAAACTGCCGTTTAATGTATAAATGTTATACACGCATTAAGATAATAAAAACAAAACAAGATCGACTTTTATTAGATAGATATCCAAAAAGTGTATTGTTTTTCAGACAAACTGTTTTGGTTGTGTCATCGTATGGTCAAAGGTAGCATCATTATTCGATTATTTCTGGGAAATATTTTGTCATTTTCGTTGAAAGTGAGTGATGATATCAAAAGATTTACATAATAAAGTTACAAAAATAAATACAGTATCAAGGGTCAAGTGCTTGGTGTTTACTAAATGCAAAGATGGATAAATAGGATCTTCATGATTGATGAACGATGAGAGCTCCATGTGTTTAACGTGGCGTAACAGATCGATTTGCATATTTTGAAAAACTCTTTTTCATTTTTTTAGGTGGTTTCAACTTTCTGAATAATAACCCACTTTATTTTATTATCATGAGAATAAAAATTTCATTTCAGGGAGAGAACGTTTTAACGCATAAATTAAAATTAGAAGCTTCATGTTTATCTTTCCTTGTTATAATCAAGTTTTGGAATTTTTAATTTTAACTTTATTAATGAAATATTTAAGTGAATTAATGGAAAACTTTAAACTTCTTTGTTTATTGGAAGGGGGAAGATTTATAAAAGACAAAATAAAGCGCGTAGGCGGTTTCTGGAAATATTAAACTGAGATTATTGAAAATCTGCCCAAGGGCAGTTCCAAACTCGTTTATTATAATGAGAAATATTTTACAAATTTTTGTTTACATAGAATTTTCTACGATCAATTTTCACTTGAACTATGACTAACATATAAAACGTAACTTAAACAGGTGAATGTCCGATCAGATAATTTTCTATTGTTGCAAAATTGATAAAACCTTCAACTATTTATTTGTTCTTTTGCAATAGGTAGTGATACTATTTGAGCGCATTTTATTATAAATTTCATCTCAAAATCGAGGTCAAGATGGCTTTTCCAATAATTCTATTCTGCGCTTTTAATTGTTTTAGATTCCTAGTAACTACTACCGTAATAATTGCAGCTTGCTTTGTGTTTATTGCATTCAACAACGTTACATTAGATGTTATTACGTGAACATTCTCACGATTATACGAATACGGTTTTATATTCAAGAGATTGTTGCACTTGTTTTTTAACTTCTTTTTTTTTGGTATTAGCTGCCTTCAGTTTTGATAGAAAAAATAAAGAACCAGTTAGTCGTATCATTGGATTGGAATGCAAAGAATTCAAAAAATATGTGGTGCAATGTCTGCTGCAGAATACAAATTAAATATAATTAAAATAGTACGCAAGCAGAACCTTTGAGAGGTTGTTTCGAATGCTGCAGGGTAAGAATTAGCAAAAGCAAAAAAAGCTGAATATGAAATTATTCTTTTATTACTACTTTTCAGCTTTCTTTTTTTTCTGTATGGAGAGTCTAAATTACTAATTCATGTATTAGATTATGCAAAAAAAATTTTCTTCGTAATTTAGCCAGTGTTTCTTCCAGTACTGATTATGATGATGGAATAGTTTTAGGTAGTAATTCTTAATGTGAACGGTTATGGTCGGTCATGTGTAATTTGCCAAAAGCAAAACGACACCAGTTATGTAACAAATTAATTTCTGATCATTGGTAATTACTGATTAGTCAGCCTTATGTAATAGATAGTCGAAGCAAAACGCAACATTATTATATTTTTTTTATCTTCTTTGAAACCTGTTGAATGACTAGTTCAAATCCCGACCTTCGATTTGTCATGCTTTTGTTACTTTTTTTTTAAATACACTCGCACTTTTTTCCTTGTGTTTATTTATAAAATTCTTCACCTTCGTCTTCTTTTGCAGTTGTTTTTTGCCCTCCTACATTCTTAACATTATTGTTTGTTTCTCTTTCTAAAAATTGTTTCTATCAAATGATAACACTTGTAAATCATTTCCCATTTTACGTTACTGTTGGGTGTTTATCAACAAGGAAATGGAAAGTATGAATTGTTTTTTTAAATTTGTGTCTCGTGTGGCAAGGGCATCATCTGGAAAAGAAACCAAAAGTCTTGGCTTAGTATTTCATTAATGTATAATTTTAGTATAAGTGAGGTGCAAGCAATTTCCATGGTTCCTAGATTTCACCAAGCTAATGATCGTAACAGTCGATACTTTGATTGAAATAAAGAAGTTATCAAAACCTGCTAGATGTCATACAGACTACATGGTGATGAATTGTAACTTTCTCAAAACATTCTGTAAGGGCACCAAACAACGAATATTTTGTTCTCCACGTCAGAAACTTGCTGGATTAACGCTTATAGTATACTGTCTGATAATATAATAAATGTACTATAATTCTGGCATTCTTAATACGTCACTGTATTGGATTTTAGCAACCGTATACTCTTAAGGACCGCTACAGAAACCTTCTTATTAGAGAAAAATACAGCAATGTATAGAAAGGACCATCTATGGTGGCCAATGATCAAGCTCCATTTAGAACAAACTGAAACAAGCACGTTCAGGCAATTTGTTAGATCAATGCAGAAATTAAAAGAATCGCAGTCTTCTAGTGGACGGAACGTGGAATGGGCTTCGAGACCACTTGAGGTAACCATGGATGGAATTTCAGGCTGCACGCCGTCGACAATGTCCATGGCAATTCCAAAACTTCCTTAGAGAAAACTACCGCGGTGTAACGATCATGCTCTCAGAACAAGACGCCTATAGCGGCTTACTATGGGTTTCCATTTAAAGAAGAAATGAAACAAAAGAGCTGCTAAAATCGTTCAGACTAGGTACAAAATTATTAGACGTGGCGGAATGTCAGAGATCGAGTTTCATCTCCTATGATGATGCCTGTGGCAACCTTCATATAGTGTGTTAGGCTGGTCATTCGAAGTTCTTCACGAACGCTTTATTAAGAATAATAATACGTTTGGAAAGTAAAGCGTGATTGTACTCGGTGTTTAGCGTTCAGATGGAATTAGCAGCACTTCAAGATCGATCTTAGTTGCTCTTGGTACTAGAATCAATGCAAGTTAGAACAACTGTTAAATAGCAGGCTACATTTCCACTTCTGTGATTGTTTCTAACCTAACCTTTCTACTACGCCAGAACTTCATATAGAGCAGCCGCCAAGTTGTCGCCTTCGGCTGCTGAATTACGTGTTGGGTAAATCATAATTCTCAGTCAAATACATTATTAGAGAAAATTATGTTGAAAGGACCAACAGTCAATCTTTACTCATAAAAGTTAAAAATATGAAACAAACATCGTAGGTGACAGAACACCACTTCGACATTAACTTCATGCTCCACAATAATGTCCAAGGCAATTGAATGGTGCTTTCAAAATGAAACAAACGTAAATAGCTTCAAAGCTCACGAAGGCAATTTATTGGATTAATGCAAAAATTCAAGAAATTGCAGTGCTGGACATATGAAAATCTATCAAAATCTAACAAAGGTTAGATAAGTAAATAAACGTGACAGTTCCTATTTTTGAAGGAACGCTCTTCAAGGTTGCCAAAAATTGAATTTCGTTCTCTACGACGACGCCAAAAACCCTTTTTAAAATACTATAGTCAAGCTCTACTTAAAAAGATTGAAACAAATAAGCAACGAGAAAAAGATCGTCTAGGCAATTATTGGGAAAAAATTAAAGCGGCCATAGTACTTGATGTATAAATAGTTGGAAAAGTTTAGGTACGTAATTAAATGTGATAGTATCTCTCATCTTCAACATTTGTGGTGGATATGACACCACTCGAGGCCGCCTATGGCGGCCAAAAATCCCATTTCATACTTCGCGACAATGTTTATGGAGGTGTGATCCCAGGCAGCTTTTGAGGAAAAATCATAACGAATTGATTTTGTCGCCTTCGGCAAACAAACAACTAAAGAGAAAAAAATAGTTCAGGCAAAAATGTAGTTGGGCAGAAATTGCAAAGATGTTAGTACTCGATCTATGAACAGTTACAGTTAGCAAAGGCTAAGTACGTAATTAAATGGGGTCGTATCTCTTTTGTTAATGTTTTTTTTTTGGAAACGCCAACTTTTTTGATTTCTACGACAAAATCCATGGTAACGCCAGAAGTGTTTTTAGAGAAAAGTACAGTGAGGTATACAATGCTTGCAATTCACTGGACAATGTACAAATTGTATAAATCTTCACAGCTTGTGCTGGTGAATATTCATTTATACTCGCCGAGTTATCTAACTAAGACAAATATATTCTTATTGATTGACGACCTTTCTTACAATCAATACTGTTTTTGTACAACAGGAATTCTTTGAAATTTAGAAACTTCTAACTACACAGATAATAAAAAGGTTTGTTTTCAAACGACTAGACATATTTTGCAATATTCAAGATAAAAAGATACGAAATTGTTCTACAAGTATTTTGTCCGGTCTTACTGAATTGCTTAATGCATAATTTAGTTTTTCAATGTCTATGAAGGCTTACAAAGAACGAAAAGAAGCGATCCATATTTTTTTTATTGGAATGTAATTTCATAATTTTGTGAAAACGTAAATGTTGTTGAAGATTCACTATTATATTATTAATGTTTGTTTTGGCGTTTGTTTGGAAGCGAATAAACTCTCGGAAGAATTTAATTAATATTCGACTGGGTAATAGGTATGGTTTTTATTCATAAACTTATCTCTCTTGAATAATGTATTAAATGTAGCCAACTCAGGTATTTTGAGCAGATGCCAGATAATAGAATTATTCTATTTCTCTTTATCTATAGCATTTTAATAAGTCGATAATATTCGAACATTATTGAATATAATTTTGATTTATTGACATGCCCACGTGCTTTATAAATAAATATTGGTAACGTGATCCACTTAATTTATTGATTATGATTATACAATTTATTATCTTAATTAATTAACTTAAATCATGCAAATTAGATTACTTAATACTGAAACTGATGTTAATGTTTTATTATTGTTTACTTTATCATCATCGTATCGATATATGCGCATTTACTACAAAGAAAATTGCAGCTATGTCAAGGTTGTATGTATATAAACCTATTCAAGTGGTTATTTTTAGCATCACCAGAGACAACTTGGAATCGCTTACACCAGACGAAAATACGTAATCATCAATTTTCCCGCCTCGACTCTCCTTCCACACGATTTTCTAAAAATTCCTCGTGTTTTACGCGGGAAAGACGTTACTTGCTTTTTTTTATTCATCAATCATTTACGCCGAATTATTTATTGAATGGAAAAATTACGTTCATAGTCAGCTGTTCTGCAAATTTGCATCTTAAATACCGTTTTGTATATATGGTATATTATACAGGGCGTTCTAAAAATGAGAACACATTTTATTTTATAATAAGGTAAGTTTGTTTAGTTTGCTTAATTCTATACCCTTCTTTCAAATTTCTCAGTACGCATACAATTTTGCGCACAAAAACATGTAAGTAATAATAGAAATACGAGATGTAACCACAAAGTGTTCTGCCTGAAGAGCACACGACCGAAATCCGTACCTATGAACCTAACTGCAGTGTTCAATTTGCGAAGATTCGCACAAGAGTATGATTTCCCTTCTTTCCCTCTATTATGGCTTAGTAGTCATCCGAATCTTTGCCTATATACAAGGTAAGACTAAATTTTCCTACTGATTTTAGATAAACCGTGATGCGACATTGATTTGCATTACAATTATTACGTACGTAGTATATTGCATGTTAATTTTGTTTATTTCTCATAAATAATGCAACCATTTGCGTGTTCTTTTATTTGTTTGCTTGTTTTTGTAAGTGCAAACCTAAATTAGAAGCAAATGCATAAAATGTTAAAAAAATATAAATTATACTATGCTTTAATGTTGTTGATGGTTACATAATTGAAACTAATTTATTTTTTTTTCTAATTAGCATAATTTTTATTTTATGGTTGTAACTTACCTTTGTTTTATAGACACCTTTGCCTTAAATTCCAAGATTCTCAAGTCAGATTTTTCTGACGTTTCTTGCAAAATTAGAATATTCTGTTTAAAAGTTTAACTTTACTTTTCAATCTTATGTCTCGCTTTTCTCTTTACCCCCAAAAGCAATTAATTTCTTATATTTGTAATCCCTTGTTGAAGCCATAAAAAATTTGTTTCTGATCTTGGTTGGTGGTTTGACCACAATAGGTTTTTTTATACGTGATATGCTTCTTTCGTCTTTGTTTTGCAATTTCGTTATTTGGATTAGGACATTGAGTATTTGCTGTTCAACTCATTATTAGTGATATCTGGATAGTGCGGGATTTCTTTGAATTCTGTTAGTCAAAATATCAAATACTTGTTGCAACTACAATTTAGGTGTTTGGTATCCATTTTAATTTTCTTTGCAGTTTTACAAAGTTCTAGTTAAACTTACATTTCCCAAAAAGTCATCTCAACGACTATAATGAAGAAACTATTGCCTCTTAAAGTTCTGACAAATCTAGAACATTCTGGGCTTTATGTTGTTTTATTGAAATGTATGTATTCTAGAAGATAGAGATACAAGTGATAGGAGAAACAAGTAAGTTGATTTTTAACGTTGATGTTGAATCGAAAAATCCCGAAACCCTAAAGAAATGGAAATTCATGTAAATCAGATCTTATCTTACTACTGAGAATCGTGGTATGTGCCTATCAAAAGCTGTTAACCTAGGAAATCTCGAATTGCCTAGAAACAAATCTAAAATGGTTACCATTAGCTGTGCTGAGTTGGGTCCAATTTACTGCGGGTCAAAACTTAAATCTGTTACTTTTGTTGATGTGAAGATTTACACTTTGGAAAAACAGAATTATAATAATAAAAATTAATATACTTTGATGACTTTCCAAGATCAAAAAATTTGGTCTTACATTTCCGCACTTTCTTTAGCAACATCTAACTGCTACTATAGTTATTCATGAACAGGCAGTACATGCCAATGACAGACTTTGGACTTCTATATATTATACATCGAATTGTGAGCTTTGGTAAGGACTTCGCAGTACTCCAAGAATATTCACCAATTCTTCAGAGACATACAAATTCGATCAGCAAAAGTGCGTCTATCAATTCATACATGTGCAAGTTCCAAAAAACTCATAATTTAAATTGACCGAATAAAGAAAAGCCTTTTGGGCCCATTTCGATCTTGTATTATGTTCATGTAATGCTTAAATATGTCCTATTACAAACAACTGAGTTCTAACAAATTTACATGTTACATAGCTGGTTCATTTACTATTCTTGTAAGAGATCGTTGTCAAAAACCTTGTAGTGATATACTTTTAAGATCTTGTTGAACTTGTTGTCTGAAGGAATAATCTTTGTAATAGTGAAACAAATAAAATCTCACTTGGAGAATCAAAGTAATTAATGAAGGACGAAGCTGGCTTTGGACCACCACAGGTAGTTTGTTGGAGAGCAAAGCCCGACCAGTGTTTTTGTTTAACTGTCTTAAGAAGGTTGATGGAGAGAGAATTTTTCCCTATTGTGGAACCTAATGAGCAAAACAAAAAAATTAAATAACCAAAACGTGCTTATTCCTAATAAGGCCCAGCCGGATAGTACTTTATCGCGGACCTCAATGGGATAGATAGTTCCAAGAATTTAAATATAATGTTGAGCCGAATATAATAAAAGAGTGTTGAAATGACTTATCTTTTCTTGTGCAGCTTATTTAATAAACAAGTGACAGCGTGATTCCCCTACGAAAGCTATAATCACTCTGCTCTAGGCTCGAGTGCTCGCTCTCTCAAGCGGAGGAAGTCCCATCGAAGTATATTTAACTTCGGAAGCAGTGTTCGCCGTTCTCCTGGTGTGGTGTCTGGTGCAAGATTATAAAATTCCGGTCTTACGAGAGTCGGGACTTGTTTGGTTCACCTTTCCTTAAATTATCTCTAAATTATCGCCAGCTTTAAATAAATCTAATAGTATTAATGATAAGATGAACATGAAGAATTTACATGATCGAAGTGTGTTAAGCTTTAATTGTTTTTTTTTTGTTTTGTTTGGATACCGTAGCGGTGCATATCGATACTGTAACCTTCTCTTTGCTCACCATTCTTAGCTAAAAAGAACGTTTATTACAGTTATTTAAAGATGATTGTTGTGTGTAAGTCTTCTTTTAATGAATTTATTTTTGTTTTTGTGGTCTATTTTGTTGATATGATAGCAAATCTTTTTTTCTTTTTGTCAAGTAGACACACACCATAGGTAGACACCTATGGTCGCACTCCTTGATATATCAAACGAGCTAATAAAATTAATTCAATTTTGTTGAGAAAGCTAAATGCAACACTTTCGGGCTTTACCTTCTAACCGACTAACATGGGTCAGATTCCGTCTTTCAATCATCGGAGCCGACACCATTTTACAACCACTTCTTCACTTTCCCACAAAGCAAGTTCCATTTCGATGCGACAACCCGTTGGGAGGATACAAGAAGTCTGCTAAAAACACAAAAGACAATCGGTGTCTTCCAGATCGTTTGAATGTTGGAAATCAATTCATTGCCAACAATCAAAGTCCGGAAATATAAACAGAATACGAAAAAACGAAAGACGATCCGTATAGTACCTAGATTGCTTCTACTATCTAATAGGTCTGAAAGCCATTTTCCTAGCAATGCAACAAACCAAAACCCATTTCGGTACCACTTTTCGTTACTGATATACAAAGAAAGCACAAACAACAGACAATATACGATTGCTGATTCAGATTTTTTTGAAGCTTGCTTCTTATCAGTACCCAAAGAAGAAAGTCCCGCATCGATGCGCTTATACATTCTCGAATGGCAAAGAAACATTCCAGAAAACAAAAACTGTCGTACGAAGCTTGAGGTTATGAAACAGTTCCTGCGCAGCTATAAGCAGATGTACTGTTACATATTTTTTATGGCACATTAACTCAGATCGATCAAAAAGTGCAAGAAAAAATAATGCTTTGAACTGATGTGCCAAACAGGAAATAACAGTCTGTATTTAAATCGAGCATAAAGTAGAAAAAGGGCAAAGCATTGGACTATGGTGTACAAAACAGCAAATAATATTTGTGAGATTGAATCTACTACAGCTGCAAAGGTTGTTAAATGGTTTACGTCATCTTATTTCATCCATATAGAAATGTTATTTGTACCTTTTGTCCATTTTATTTTCCTTTTGAAAAGAAATTCTTGTTGTTAATCCTATAATAAATTCAATAACGTGCTGCACATATTATGCGTCTTTTTAAATACACCCTGTATATTTCAAACGCACTCTATTATGATATGTTGTTCATCGATCGATTAATAATGTTGTTTTTCCTATTTTATGTTGCATAACAAATTTGGCAAGTACATTGACATTCATTATTAAGAATTCTTCATTTATTTATAAATATACTCAATGGTCAAAACAAAACAATGACCCCTCCATGTAATATAACAAAAAAAAGTTAACCTCTTTCGAGACGATTGGTTAGAAGCAAGAACATTCTAAAAGCCGGTATTGGTTTATCTATAACACATGACAAATGTGGAAAAACGCTCAATAATTTTCGTGTTATTAATTTCTTATATTGCTACAAACTTCATGTATGTATTATCAAGCTGATTTGTATATTTATTCCTTATTTATAAAATATGGTTTTATTTTGTTCGAGATAACAACATTGTGTGTTGAAAAAAATTACATGTTCGGATAATGAGAAGAAATGCGTCACAAGGGAAGTCATACGAATGCTATCCTAGAATTAATTTGAGTTCTACAAGGAAATGTTTTTTTGTTTATCTTGACATATAAATAATGCGCATCAAGTTCATTTGTTTGATTCTTCATTTTAATTATTATGTGCATAATAATTGAAGTAACGAGAAACTTGATGTCAAGGCAAATAAAGTCGAAAAGATTATAATAATTTAGATAAACAATTGAAAGTGTTGTATATCTATGTACATATTTAATTTGCAAATTACTTTTTCTTTTGCGATATATGTAACTAGAAATGTTTTTATTTTTGTTTTATTTTGTAGATACATCAACTTGAAATAAAAATTGTAATTAATATTGCAAATAATTCAACTTTCTGGTAACTACCCGTACGGCTAATTTTGAGCTAATCGTTACACGTGCCTGAATTTTATTGTTACTGTTATTTTTAAATTGTGAAAAGGTTCCAAAATTCAACGTTTGTGCTGTATTACCGTGTTATTACGCTATTCACAGTGGATAAAGGTTTTTAAATGTTTCGATAACGATTTAAAAATTGAATAAACAAATGAAAATCATCAGCGAAAGCAATTGTTTACTAGACTGATACTATTTTGAATATAAGGTTAGCGTTCAAGCACGTGCCGGTTATTGATTCTCTGATTTGTCGATAATTTTCTGTCATTAAGAGTGAAATTATAAAAAAAATTGGAAATTTCGTCTCATTGTTTGTAACCCCGACCTGATACTGACACAATGAGAATAAATTTAATTAATGGACAAGGTTTTTCCATATTAATGAAGCAACTCCGGTTTTTATTGATTTTTTGCTTCTCAAAGTCATTTATTTAAAATGTAAGTTGACAGGTTTGATTTTTAAGACATTATTTTCATGATTTATTTTTGTTTTTAGAAAATAATAGAATAACAATGAGAATGACGCGCTGATTCTCCAAAGTGACGTATTGGTATTCTAAGTGACGTCACAAATTTCACTTTAAAAGGCTCCTCCTCGTCGTCACAGTAAATTCTTACGATGACTTTTAATAAGATTAAACTCGATAAGTTACGTCACGTGAACGACTTTCGTTTATGCATGATGTATGACGCCAGCGTTGCCTTATTACTTATTAGACGCTTTTACATTTAACAAGCCTCCAACCCTAATATTAGATTTGTTAAGTGAGGCCTTGCACTCTGCATGGGTTTCATAAAGACGTGATTTACGATCTCGCATAAAAAATGCATCATTTAAAACCCGTTAAAACCGAATATTCTTAGAATGCTGCAAATAACGTTATTTCTCAGTAAATCTGTAAGTACGAGAAGTGAAATTATTACAGAACAATAGTGTGGATCTTACGAGATTTGCCGTTGGAAATCTCTTGATACCTTCTTTTTGAATAAATTCATTTCTTAATAGAAAAAACTAGAATATACTTTAGAAAGGGATTCCTGCCAACCCTCCTTGTGTCCTTGTTCTTACAACCGTACTTCGGAATTAATGTGTGATTTCACTCTTTGTGACAGGTACTAATCTTCACTGTAGGGGTTCACAATGATCTATGCTTACATCTCCCCTAATGTGACAGGTGTTAGATGTATAACGAAGTGCAAAAAGCACACCGACTATGATTTTATGGTATAAACTGCCCACATAATAAATGTAGCTGAAATACTAGGTCCATTAAACAGGTTACGATCGGTGAAGGTTGTTAAATCTTGCATACTTTTATGCAATCCTGCGTAATGCTTTTATTATTGATTTCTGGATATAACTTGCGTTATGGCCCATTTCCAAGACGACCTTTTTTTGCTTTTCGAGGTTTATGTTGGTTGCCCAAATAAAAATTTGTAGAATACAAAATTAGTCAACTCAAAGAAAATCTGAAAATCAAATGAGGAATTCTCGAAATATTTCTGACTCATTGTCAGTCTGTTTGATAATTGATGTCTTATTAGTAGTTAGTCGTTTTATTATTGACGCGACACCCTTGATTATCATTAATAAAATAACAAAAGATAGTAAATAAAGCGTCCGTCAAAATATTCTTACAATTGGAATTTCCCATCAAACAATATGACTCATCATTTAAAGAGTAAACTTTTTTCTACGCCAGTATTTTGCACAGGTTAACATGCTTTAATTAACCGGAACTCTTGCGATGTTTTCACCAAAATCACAGTCACGGCTCAAAATAATTTTCTATATTTTAGGGAAACCTTTGAGTATCAGGATAAAATTTCGAGAACCGCTAGGAATTGATCTCTAGCCAATTTTCTTCCCCTAAACCTTTTGTCCTCTTATTTATGAATCATCCATTTTTGCAGTCTTCTGGAGAAGTATTTATCAGATTTTGATGCCAAATAATGTTTTTCGATTATCAAACTAACTACGCTGTTTTGTTGCCCTAAGGCAATGACCATCACTCTCTTTTTTCCATCATGTATTTATTAATTACAGAGTACCAATATTTCCAAACCATAATTTGCTAGTATGACTTAATCTATGTGAAAAAGGAATTGAATTTTAACAACTTAGAATTTTTAAAACAAATACTCCCCCAGGACCGCCGCATGTAGGTGTCAAGTTGTTCTCAGCAGAAGGTGGCTAATCAAAGGGGCAGCATTTTGATAGTCCGAAGAGGGTTCCACCCAATGGGCACAAAGATATCTCTTGAACTGAGATCTTCGGTTTAAAAGATCTCCAGAATTGTCATCTTTTCCCCACATCAGCGGTTCTCAAACTGTAGGAAACCAAGGAAATAGTTGTCGTGAAAATTAACTGCTTCACAAGAATAACTATAACAATAATTTTATTAAAGATAAATACACCAAAATGAAACAAACTTTCGCATGTTCTAACTTAGGTTGTTCACAGAAACCTTTAACACGTTACCTGGCCCTGGGAACCATATTCGCTTATAATATTGCCTAAAAGGTCCAACAAACTAAATGTATCTGCCATCTGGATTTTTATATCCTAACTTTTCATACCCTCAGCTATGATCGAATCATTCCTATTAACTACTAAGACACCACTTTTTCTACATTTGTCTGTAGCATCCCTAGAAAGTAACTAATCTCCTTCCTCTCCGATAAATGTGTCAATTTTATAAGTACTACAACTTCTTCACTTTCTAGAGTGATATATTTGATTTCTGACCTCGATCTCTAACTCTATAAAGGACTACTATCTGCCACCGCTTGTAATATTGCCGTTACGGTTGTTCTATAAGCTTTCGATATGGCCAAAAGGCATCACTCTGGAGTCTTTCCATCTCTCTCCTTAAATCAAAACCTCTTTCCATTTTTTCCGACTTTCTTTCTTCACAGAAAAATCTGGCAATGAGATTATCAGGGGTCTATTGCACCAAGCTACTTTGCATTCTTTTTACTTTTCGTTTGCAACTTTTTGTAAGAAATACATTGTTCGGTGTCCATAATAGCAGTTAGATTATTGAAATTATTAAAATTTCGCAAAGTATAAAGTGAAAAGTCTGGCGCAATGAGTCCCTATTCATAGGCGAACGCTTGGTAGTCGTCAGAAACAGTCAGAAAGTTGCAAGATCGTCAAATCTGGAGATCTTCAATTTCTTTTCCGTCATATTTACAACATTTAATGCCATTATTGGTTCATGATTTTCGCCAGTAAAGTTGTGGAACGACTAATTGTAAGTAGAGTTGCGGCGTTATTGAAATGTACAACTTTTCTAATTATTTACTAATTTGTCGTCCAACGTCCACAACAAAAGTTTGAGAAGTACTGCGCCCTATTATATTATGTTTCTTTTTCATTGCTTCTGACTAAATATCAACTTATTTTCTCGAACAGATTTTTTCAACCAAATATTGAATTGTTCTTTGATAGGTTATGAACCTTCAAAATGTCCAGAAAGTGGTATCAGTATGTGTATTATGAGATTCTCTGCTCAAACATATTGTTGGTAGCTCCTACAAACCTTTTTCTCAACGGTTTATGAAATTATAGAGTGTTTTAAGTTACATCTCTGTTTTTTTCCAATATACTAGACACTTCGTAAAGACCTTTTGTAGTATGTAAAATATTTCATGCCAACATTACATTTTGCTCGAAAACCATGTATCTGGTGAGAAAATGCAAGAAAATTATCTTCTGCTGAATCCAAAATGAGGAAGTGCGTTGAAGCTATTAATTTGAGAATACGTAATACATTATCTGTATCTGATTCACGTTAGGTTTCTAGAAATTGAGAAATTTAGAATGTGTTGTCTTAAGTGCCACTCAAATATTGAAGTCTTATTTCATTTTTAGTTTCTATTACGTATTAATCAGTCCACGTGAGAAGCTTGAAAGATTAGATAACACTTTTACATTTTCAATGAGGAAGTTCAAATTTTGATTTTTGCTCCTGCTACAGGTTACATGGTGATAGATAAATTAGTTGTTGTTTAAGAGAACTGTTTAGCGATTATTCTGTATTTGTTACAATTTTCAGATTTTAAAAATATGTTTGTGCCTACTCTATAAACAGTCGAGATATAAACAGAAAAACTTTGGATGTTTTAAAATTGAAAAAGTGATGACTTCTGAAAATCTTGGTCACTGCTGTAATCAACTACTACGTCTTGGTCATTTATTGGCATCTAAGAATTTGAGGATTTTAAAAATTTTGATCGCAATTTTGAGTAGTCGTATCTTGACTAATAATATTGATTGATTCTCAAAATGTTTTCATTCTATAGTTTATGTTTTTTTCAATAAAACGCTCAGGTGATAGTCTTTTAAGCAGTCTGCAATTTTTTACATTTTGCACAGCCTTCAACTGCAGGTAGGTCATAGATCTATAGTCATCTTTAAAATCGATCTAATCAATCTTTATATGAATTCTTTTGAATTTGGAGATTCTGCTTTTTAGTCTTGTTAATCTCAAACATTGAGCTACAGAAAGAATATCATCAGTACAATAAAAAACATTACTGGATAAAAACGATGTTAAATGAATTCATTAATATTAAACAATAACTAATTTTGCGTGACAATAGAATACCAACTGAAATTTATAATTTATAGTATCGAGTTATTCCCCCTTTTTTGAATTATACCTTTAAAGGTATCAAAAATAGACTAAACCATTTTTCCTGATAAAATCTTTTGGATTCGCATCACCGTTAAATATTCATGCATAAAACAAAGAGAAAAATAACTTTTATAAGAAAAAATTGGAAAAAGCCTACTAAGATTAAACTAAACAATTTAAACTATATTTCTGGGACTTTGCCAAAAATATAGGGCAATGTAACGTATGTTTATACCTCAGTACGGCTATTTTTACATCATTATTACCACTGATATATTTATTTTTATTTTTGTAACCGATTACAAAATCGTAGTTATTATACAGGTTGACCATAAAATACTAAACAAAATAATGAACTTCTATGGAGGAATAACTAACTGTTTCATTGCAGACCTTCAGTTTAGAAAATCCAAGGTCTATGTTGAACGTGATGTTCTATCTCTTTGGAAATCCCCCGGAAAGAACAAGCAATTTTGCAGTTTAATACATAAACTTGCGAAATATTTTTTAATAGAATAATATTGAAAGCAGCAGCAGGTGTGGAGTAATAACAACTATAAGTACTTGTAAATGTCGACATTACGGCAATATGAGGATCAGAATTTAATTAAACGAACAATACATGCCAACTAGAGGTAAACAAAGCATAATGAGATAATTAATTAATTAAAACAAAAATTACCGTATACATGATGTCGTTGACCGATAAAAATGTTGACCTAATTTTTGTTATCAAATACACAGATGCCCTACAATTATTTTAAGTTGAATAATATTGCGTTAATTATTGTATATTAAGTAATATACGAAACTATTAATAGTAAAAGAGAAACACACAGGCAATTCGACAAAATGTTATTAACCTTCATAAATGTGTCATACACTCGTGATGCAGAATTAACCTTGGCCTTCACTACTTTTCACCTTGTATTTATTATTATGGGTTTAATGGTTTTTTAAACTTCCTTGAACATTTACACATATGCATTACTCCATCATTCAAGTCCATTCCTAATTTCTATTGCATGGATATCAATGCTTTTGGGAAAACAATTGAAATAACTTCAATTGTTATTATCTTCTATCGCCTACAAAACAATAAACGACATTCTTTTATTATTAAAGTTAAGAAAATTGCTTTATTTGTATCAAACGTAAATCTATGCGTGATTTATGTTAAAAAGGATAAGTAAAAATTTTTCGAGATATTTCTCGCTTATTAATGAATACAGCGCCACACGAGTATGTAACGTGATATAAACGTGAACGCATGTGTGCGTTGTTTTACGTATGAAGATATTTTCTTATATTTTTAAAGTTTTAAAAATACCCGTGCCTACATCATAATTGACAGATTATCACAGTTTTCTATCAGTAAAATGAATAATGTTGAAATAAATTTTCCACCAATTACTATACTAAAGGGGAAAGGCAAAGATGATTCCAGTATAGAAATTATTGGACTTTTATAAGATAATAAAAATAATTAATCATAAAACAAAGCTTACCTTGGAAAACAAAAATTTCTGAATTAACATAACCTAAAAACTCCGATTTTCTTCTGAAATAAAAGTTTGCACTTGCAATGCGTACATCGCTTTTCTGTGTTTGTATCGAGAAATGTTATTTCATTTTTTTATTCGCAAAATTAAACCTAACTAAAAGAATCTAGAGGACAGTTTTTTATTTACAGTGAATTTTTATTAAGAAAAGATCGGAGATACAGCTAACAAAATGATCAATAGCTTGGAAACATGATCGTAAATAAATTAATAATAACGGTGTCATCTGAATCACTTCTTGTTTATGTAAACTGAGTAGTAGAAAAGTCCCTAAACCTGAAACTTGAAGATAAAAGTGGTTATACGAGCTGTTTTAAATTCACTTAACGATATTAGAGATAATGAACTCGATTAAATTGGAACCAGTCAGTAGTATATTTTAATGCTCCTGAACAATTTAAATATAACTCTGAACTACCTTTATTTATTATCAAAATGACCTTTAAAAACGAAATCTTTAGATTTTTTCTTTGGTTGTAACTTTCCTTCATATAGAGACTCTTGATCTATCAAAAACTATCATCAAGTTTTTCCTTCTACTATCATGTTGTAGAGAATATTGTTATATTTGACCTATTTAGAATGCAAAGATGATAAAGATTTAGATTCTTGGAAGTAGATGAAACACCATTACATTGAATTCTGGTGCAAATTTTAAATCATTTTTCCCATCTGTTTCTGGAGGGCTCCCAGTATCTGCACGCAATATGGGTGCTATCTCCAATTAGATATTTAAATCGATCTCTAAGAGCCAAGAAAAGATCCATAAAATTATCTGGTCTACACTTATCTGGAATGCGATACTACAATCAACAAATTGATCATTGTAGCATAATGCAGTTAGTAACAGACAAAAGGTACCGAAATTCTTTAATGGATGTGAAAGCCTGATTTGGCCAAATAACCAGATACCAAATATTCAGTCCACACTTCTCGCTATTTTGCTTTGAATGATCAAATACCGAATGTTGCTGCTGATGAAAACAAGTTTTACAAACAAAGAGTAGTAATTGAATCTAAAAAGGAGATGTGAACAGATGGAAGACCGAGAAAGATGTTCATAGTATGTGCTATAGAAACAGTATAAGGAAGGACACAACAAGAATCAATTGAAAGAGAGTAGTGGCAATGTAAATCTAATATTGATATAAATAAACAAGCCCTGGAATACAATATGAAGAGAGAAGACGGCAAGGAAAACCAGTTACTATCTGGAAAAGAGCTACTGATTAAGAGACTTGAATTAGATAAATAAGGAATCTGGCAAAGGACAAAAGTACTTCCTTTAAGAAAAGGGCGATTGATCAGTAGCTACTACAGGCGGTCATAGCAATCCTTTTCCTAAGAAGGTAAAAAAGTTGACCTACTGGATCTTTTGTAACATTCTTCTTTGATCAGCGCTTGTTTGCTTAGTGATAACATATATGTTAATAACTTGAAGATGATTTGATAAAGCAACTTTATTGAACATCTTTGCCTTATGCTTTTATTTTCTCTAAAGACAATAAAATAACACGAAAAAAGATTTGCCTTCAGCGTGTTTTAAGCTAAAGATCATGCGATTTCGTTACCAACATTCTTGGAGAAGCGAGCAAAGAAAAGCCATTGAATGTTTTTGATAGTCTTTAGAAGTTTCACCTGATGGGCTAAAGGTACTGTGACAAGTATTCTTCTTATTAGTTCTCTACTTTTCTTTTGCAGTTCTCAAGATGATCGTGATCATGGTTTCTACCACTTGTTCCAAGAGTAGAGCATAGCATAAAATAAACTAGCAGTTGTTCCTAGAATTGTTGAAGTCATCTTTTGATGTTGAAATTGCTTATTTCGTTAAATATTACAGACAGATTGAAACAGTCTTCTAATTTTGTCTTAGACTTTGATACCGTGAGATTTTCATTGGGCAAGCCAATTGGAAATTCCTGAAGTTGTGTATTTTCGCACCAACTAATTTTATTATGGTTTTATATCGACAATAGAAAACCCCATCTAGTAAAATGGAGTTTTTCAAAAAAAATAAGTAGCAAAGCAAATGTACATTTTCGAGAATGTATTTAATGCACCAGTACGCTTGTTTAGTAGTTGGTTGCTATTTCCTCCAAACGACATGTGAAACGCTGAGATCTAACTTGCCCAAAATAGAAGAGACAGGTAAGAGTTTAATTTTTGAAGATTGACATAAAACCGTATTTTCCATCTTTCTTCTTTATCAAAAGAATCACAGTTGCCCAAGAACCGTTTGGCTTTTCTACAACCCTTAAAGTCAGCATCGCATCTAATTTCCCCTATCATATTCAATTTTCATGACACAAACTACCTATTAAAGCCTCTGGGAAAATGTTTTTGTCAATTAACCGTTCTATTTGGAAATTCTGTACTCAACACATCCAAAACTGCGAGTTTTTCTAGTAACTTAATTCGAACATTTAATCTTTGAAGTTTAGTCACGATACAATTTCCAAGAATATGTATGTTGTGCATTTATGAAACACTCGGTATAGTTGAAAATAATTAGACGATTACTAGTTATACTGATTGTTCTGTACAACATTTTCTAAATAGCATTTTTAAATCCACTTCCAGATCGCTGGAACATCCTGTATATTCATTATACCTAAGGATTAAATAAATCAAAAATTAACCCCTGAATAGTTTTGCGATGCCAATTTACCCAAAAATTCGATTTATTTTAATGAATAGAACCAGAGATTTAATAGTGATCCCGATCAATCAAAAGTTTATAAACTTTATTTGGACTTTCCCTTTCAATAGTTTTATCAAAAATAATTTTTTATTGTGAAAATTACTCTTTTTTTAACATTCGAGATAGGTAATCTAATTATTCTTTCCACTATTTAAACTCGTGTATAAGAATAATCCCTTTTATTCACACATGGATTGCTAGAGTTAAACTTCAAACTAGAACAAAAGTAAATCGCTGGAAATATTACTCAGGTCACTGAGAATTTAACACATACACCACTATAATCACGTAGGTCAGGGTAGTAAACCTGTAACCTCTCACGTAGACATACCATCATTAACGTAAGAACAACCCAGTCAGTCCTACTTTGATATAGGAAAGTATTGATGAGGTAATCCATTTTACTGTAAAACTGACGGTAATTTAATTATCCCCGGTTTCCTTTTAACGCGATGTGATTAAATTTTAATGAAAACGAGACTGAATGCTTGTAATGAATCTGGATTAAAGACGATAGACACGAAGAGACGCTTCATCAATTATTAACTTTTTCTATTTAAAAATGTTCCAATTTCCTAATTATAGAATTGTCAAGTTAAAATTTTAAAAACTGAATATCCTGTTTCTATTATTATTATTTTTTAATATTCGTCATTCAACTATTTAAAAATGACTATTACTAACAATTGTTGTATTGCTGATTGTATTTTGTTTCCGCAAGCAACAGGAAATAGTTGACGTAAATTTAAAAACGATTAATGTAATTTCTGGAAAATAAAATTGTTCATTTTATAAAAAATAACTCTCATTATTTCTATTCTATGTTCTCAATATAAAATTCTCTTTTTATCTCAAAAGAGCTACTTAATGGATTGGACTTTTATTATAATCCAGTAATAACACTAACAAAAGAATTTAAAATCATCACGCATTGATCATGTATCCATATTTACTTATGCATGCTCCTACCTGTATCAAAATTTGTGATTTTACTGTCCAGGTCAATAGGTCAGGAAAGATTATTTTATCAAAATAGAGACAACTGTTGTTTGTATGAAATATCTTTTAAGAACGTGGTCTTCTTACAGTTATATATCTGTCGAGTTTTTCACCACCAGTTTTATAACTTACATTATTACTTTGGTTTCTAGGTTATTCTGTAAAACGGAATTTTCATCTTTTTTTGTTTTGCTTATTTTTATGTACAGATTGTCAATGAGGTTTGCACAATAAAAATTTATTAGAGAAAAGTCTTGCTTTTACCTACCATTCCAATAGTGAAAATAAAAAAATATAAAATACCATCGTGTCCTCCAGTTACCAAGTATAGTATAACCCGAGTTGAATCTATAAATAAAACGTCCTGTATTTCTTTCTTTCTTTCTCTATTTATTTACTGATAAGAAAAAATAAATTCTGAACGATCCCATATGATTTTATTAACCCATATTTTAAAACTGAACTCTTTGTTTGGGTGTGACAGGTGTCGTGTGAGAACGATGCGACGCACGATATTAAATGTGAAATTTGGTATTTCCCGATTATTGTTGGTAAATTCAGCGAATTTTTTATTTTCTAAAACTTTCTTGAAAATAATAGAAATACCTTAAATTTCGCTTTTTTTAATTATTTTCTAATAGTGTTGCAACTAATAAGACTTTAACCAAAAATTATATACAGGGTGGCCCAACGAAAACGAAACAGACTGAATAACTCGCACGAAAATAATTTTTCGAAAAATCGCAAAACACGTCAATTTGTATTGGAAGGGGAACATTTTTTTGATGTACAATTCTAATTGTAACTGTAAATTTACTATTTTTGTACTATTGACTATCTGTTGCTTGTTTTTTCAATATTAGATATCTAATTTGCTACTTGAAGAATCCTCAGTGTTTCACATTCGACCCATCGGCCAATGTTTCTATTCAGTTAGTTTTGTTTCCTTTTTGTTTTAGTGAGTCGAATTCTTTTCATTCTCGTCGTTCGTATAAAAAATGTTTTTTTTTTCTAATAAAGATTTCATACTTTACGGCAGAAATTTAAATTCTACGGTTCAGCTTTCAACTTATGTTTTATTGAAATGAAGACCTTTTGCTCCTTTGAATTCGCTTTTTTATCCACTAGACTCCATATAAGAAGTGGGCGCTGATTTTGCTTGACCCCATGCGGCTTTCTCAGTCTGTTTCTGAGCAATTGGATCTCAATTTTTCTTTATTGGTGAAAGCTGAATCTTTGAATCTTGTACCATACCCATATTGTTCTCCCAGGTACAGCTGTTTACACGCAAGTTGCCGTCCTGAAAACCTATAGTGCGACTTTAGTGATTGAAACCAGTAGCAGCTGATCTTGCTTTACGGAGGGGTCTTCATCTAGGATTTTGCATTGATAAATTTGTGATGGAGAACTACCCACCTACAGACAAATGTTACCAGTAGCCGTTCAACCACGGAAGATATGTGGCGTTGTTACAGGTTATTTCCAAATTGTCTTCTTTGTTTGATGAAAAATTTGAAAAGTTATCTACTTAGATCTCAATAATCTTCCTAATAACAGTCTCCCATGACTAAAATTTTTTGCATGCCACCATTTGGAAAACATTGTCAGTTATACCTACCATTTTCTTCTCGATTAGAGGAGTTGCGATTTTGACGAGTAAGAATGAAATTCTGGAATTGTCTAGTGACCTCCTTGGTTGTTGAAGAAATTCCTTAAAATATGGACAAGATGCTGATTTGACCTTTGGTCATTAGGGCACGTTCTATTCTTCAAAGTCACATTTTTGTTTTCGCACTTACGCCTATACCAAAGTATGTGTTGATGATACAGAAAAATCAAATTTTCATATGGTGCTATCTTACAAGTTGTATATCAGCTTGGTGACCGGTTAAACCTCCTCAGATATATTTTACAAATCTGTTTTGTTTTTCTTTTTCAATTTCGAGGCTGTTTATAGTTAATCTTTCTTTTCTATTGATATTGATAGTTTTTATTCTTTGTATTGCAATATTAAATTGAAATTTAATTCATTTTATAAGAATTTTTTTCATTTTGCCTTGAGAACCTTCTTTTGCAATCAATCTTAGAATTTTTCTCTCCTTCCAATAAACATCATCATTTCAGTTCGTCTTCATTCCAGTAATTCTTATCTTATGTACCTATGCCAAAAAGAAAAGAATAAAACAATTGAGATTGATCTTCGCATTTATTGGATTTTGCACAGTTTAAACGGAACAAAATTGTCGATGAAAGGATCTCGATTAATCTGTTTAAGGTCAATTTAATTTTTCATATTTTTCTGTTAGTTATCTAACAAAAAAATGTTCTTAAAAAGACCTTGCCCATTATATTAACCTTCAGAAAATTGTCATTAAATCTAATTTAATATCATTTTACAACAAAACAAATTTTCACGTTGATCCGTTAAGGTTATCACTTATCAAATACTAAGTAGAGTTTTGATGCAGATAAACTAATTACCCTACTACATTATAATAAAATTGTGCTTATACCTAATCAAAAATTAGCTATTCGAAAAGTGCGAGTGAAAACGTCAGATGATTTATGACTGCTTGTCTAGGCTTTTTTTTGATTCGTACACAAATTTCCCCTAGTAAAATATGGGGCAACGATCGATAAATTGACTTTGTAATAAGTATTCGTAATCAGAAAATCGTACGAGTTGCTCTGTGTGTATAGTATGTGCTTGTCGTCTCGGTTAGATTAACATAATCTATTTGCCACCTAGACCTTCAACCTTTGAGCTGTATTTTTGTACTAAAATCTTTTAGAATGGGTATGTATTTATTATATACATTACACAGTGGCAATTATTTATTCATATGATTTTTAATTTAACAATTTAATCATATTATTAGTTTAATCTGTTTTTAAGTTTTTGTCCTGTGCAGAAACATGATTAATGGGGGATTAAATCATTGAACCTTTAAACTACGATTAATTTGAATTTCTTTGTTTATTAGAAAGGATTCCTTTAAACCATGTTCAAAATACAAAGTTTTTTTTTGATAGGTAAATGTATTATGAGGTGGCAGATTTAGAACGCAATACATTCGCTGACACCGCTTTGCAAACTTAAGAATCACTTGTCTTTGGTTATTGAACTGCATGCTGAAACAAGCATTTCCGCCAAAGGACAAATGCAAATAATTCAATTAGCTGCGGATAAGGGCTTCACAGAATTGCTGCAGGTTTTCATAACTTCTTCATTCGGAAAGAATTTTATTAAAGCTTCTAAAATGAACTAATTATCACCTCAATGACAAAAATATGGAATTTGAGAAAAGAAGATTTAAGGTCTAGAAATAAAATTTTGATCTCATTTTGACAGTGAAATTGTTTTTTGCTTTCAAAACTGTTTGATCAATATTAATCAAGCAATTAAGCTTGTTTCGGACATTAAAGGCAAAAATTTTTATTTTACTGTAATCGAAATTTTGGCATTCTAACGTGAGGCCGATTTATAAATGTCCTTCTTTCTTCTTAAGAAGAAAACGTATAGTATGTAAGTATATTGGTTTTTGTGTGGTTTACCGGATCAACGTAAACCAATTAAATTTTGAAGAATTGCAATATGAATTCGTCATTCAGACTTTCAATGTTAAATCATCGTGTTTACAGTATAACTTTCTCAACAAATAAGGAAAAATCTCTACCAAAGCACCGCAATGAAGACAAAGTTAAACTTGTCTATATGAGATTTTCCAGTTTAGTTGGTCTTCAGGCTAGTATCACCTAGACTATTTGGGCAACGTTGCCAACGTGATAAGGAAAGTTATTGAAATTGTAAGTAAGAAAGTCATTTGTCTTCAGCGCGCTCTAAATTAAAATCTTGCCCCTTTCTTGAGCGGTTAGCTTTCAATAGAAAGTCAGCTTGATGTGTCACAGACATTTGGAAAAGTAAAGTCAGTTTATCAGTCGTTCTATTTTGTTAACGTCTTCTTTGGGATAACTTATAAACAGAAAATATTGTTTAACTTGTGGCTAATGATGGGCAAGTTCAAAGCATAATATTCAATTTAAGTTACTAGAGAAGGTTGCAATCTTTGATGTGTTGGATATTCCTTATGGAATTAAATTCTCAAATTGACAAAAACACTTTTCCAAAGACCACAGATAGATAGTTTATACTGTTGGAGTTGCATATAAAATTGAAATTGTCACATGGGAAATTAAATAGGATGCTGACCTTAGGCGTTGTAGAAAAGTAAAACTTTGGGTAAGTATCATATCTCTGGTAAAGAAAAAAGATGGAAAATATCGTTGTTATATCAGTTTCTCAAAATTAAATTTTTTTGGGCAGTTGGGGGATACTTGGAAAAAGACTCGAAAGAGTACACTGTCTTTACAGTATCCAGTTGTGGAGTTTTCTGTTCGTTATTATACCTAACAAGTTTTGTTTATTTTTAGTTAATCTCATTCTGATGTAACAGTAACGAAAAATCTTCTGAAAACAAAATTTGAACTTGTACTACATTTTTTTGGGGGTCTTCTCGAGTAAGATTCTTGATAGTAAGACCAAAACTAATATCAGTCCTGGTCTTGATTTGGAATTCAAGACATTCGTTGACTTGATCCTGAAAACTACAGCCTGAATCGTCAGTATCATTATTTGTTGAATTTGCTTTGTCTAGTTTTTCATCATCTTGATCACTTTCAGTATTGATTATTGCATTGAGGTTTACCTTGTACCACTTGACACTTGATCCTTATCTTAAAACCACCATCAGCAGACAGTTCTGTATGCTAGCAAATCCTTATTGAAGGCAAGGGTGTTTAATTACTTGATATAATAACGTAAACATATAACAATGTCTTGCTGATGTTCAGAAATTCTTTACTGAACTTGACTTTTATTAATAATAATAATAACAGTAATGGTAGAAAAAAGCAATGTGGTTTCGTTAGGAACTAATAACCTAAGTTACTGGACACAACAAAATTCATGTAAAAAATACCAATGACAAATCAAAAGAAATAATAGTGTGAGAAAAGATATTTTAACCAAAAATATCAAATTAATTTTAAAGTGCAGCGACCGATAGTTAATAATTAATTAACACAAACACAGTAAGCAATGGTTAAAACAATTGTGATATGTAGAATGTGTTGCCTACTCTCTAAATAAAGAATTGAAAGCATTGCAACTTGATTTGTTTTATTTTTGGTGTGACAAATTGAAACAATTATTTCAGTATCAAATTGGCGTCTTTCAGTTGTGTTTTAATATAAATCTATAAATGTTGTTTTTTCATTTTGTAAAAATTGAAAAATCTTTTCTAAAGGATATAATTATTATTCAAAGCATCTTGCAATAGCTACCTTAGATATTTTAATTTATAGGAAATCCAATAAAACTTTGTAATTTAATTATTACATTACTCGGAAATCTGTAATAATCAAATACATGCACAGAATGATTTTATTTCAATGAATGCAATTGAACAATGGACAATACAGTCGGCGTTATTTTTAAATCATAATTATTTACATTTTCAATTTATTTAAACTTTTTTGTTTTTAAACTGACAATCATTTTAAATAATATGATATAAGAAGCATCTAATCTAGTAAGTACATAGGTCAGTTATCTATTTGCATATTTATATGTTTGTCTCCTAGAAGAAAATATTGGAATAAAGAGGGATACCAAAACAAGCCATAAAATTTTTTCATTTCTGAAATGATGTCATAATCAATCTGGACATGGAAATTTTGTTATAAAAATATTGATTTGCAGCTATTTGTTCTCACCAACAAGCCGAATGGAAAACTTTTCCAAAACACGTTGCAAAACAACAATTATATTTTGTGACATAATAATTATTAAAAGAACTGATTCACTATATTGTTATAGATCGTTATATTGTTATAAACTGGAACAAAAAGGGGTAGATCTGTAAGTAGATAAATATATGTGTAAGTACAACAAGCTTTATTTCGAAACATCCTCTTCAACTACCACCTACAGAATAATGAATGGGAAAGCAAACTCACAAAAATCTATACAACTGTTGGGAATTCTATTTCAACGTTTCTTCCCAAAGGATGAGCTTGTACAACTTTATTTTAAATTAAGACATTTGTTACTCTCCATCTAATTAGAAGTTCATTTGTATGCCGCTAATTGTGTATTTTCGAGTGACTAAATTCTCCTATTTTGGTTACACCCGTAATTCAATTAGTGCTATACAGAGACTGAAACTAAACCAGCTGGAATGATTTCATTACATTATTAGAAGGACCACAGAATTAATTTTATATCTAATTATACTTAAGTAAAATCTGTTTTGATCACTTACTATAAGTCTATTTCACAATATGCAAATATTATTGTATCATCATGTAACAAATACTAATACAATATTATGTTTATATAATCGAATTTAGCCACATTATGACATTGCATGTTCTTTTCTGTTATTTTATTTGATGTTTTAATTTTTTTCTGGTCGTTTAACTAGAAATATATTTTTTTAGGCATAATTCCAACAACAACACTTTTCATTGGCAATAACAGTTATTAAGCTAATTCTCACAATGTTGCAGCTTATTTCAAGTAGTCATTTACTTATTTTTTATTAGATTGCGGTGATTCTCACAACTTGTATATTTTTATTTTTTAATGCTCTGAAAGAAAGACTCGAAAGAGTACACTGTCCTTGGTATCCAGTTGTGGAGTTTTCTGTTCGTTATTATACCTAACAAGTTTTGTTTATTTTTATTTATTCTCATTCTGATCTAACTTCTGAAAACAAAATTTGAACCTGTACTACATTTTTTGGGGGACTTCTCGAGTAAGATTCTTGATAGCAAGACCAAAACTAATATCAGTCCTGGTCTTGGTTTGGAATTCAAGGCGTTGGTTGACTTGATCCTGAAAACTACAGCCTGAATTGTCTGTATCATTATTTGTTGAATTTGCTTCGTTTTAATTACAATTATTTTGAATTGACAGATTTGCCTTTACCTAGGTGATATTTTCTGTTGTTGATTACGTTTGTCCATGCACTAAGATTTATAATGGAAGGCCAACTGAACTTAATGAAACCAAGAAGACTTTGTAAAAATTAGTAACTGTCAGGGTCAAGATGTAGATGGTATGGAAAAAGAATTTCATAATGAATATTTTACAGTGTTTCAACCATATAAAGAGAGCTAAGAAAAGGAACACTTCAGATAGGAGTTTTATAAGTTATTTCTGCATTCCTTTTTCCTCGATTAATATGCCACCAAATAATCTTCCAACTTCTTACTGATCAACAGTATCAAGTCTTACTGTTAAGAATTGCTCAGAAAGTCCAAGAGCAGAGTTGGACTAGCCTAGGAGATTATGAGTCTAGAGTCTTTGAGGCCAAACAAACCTAGGAGCCAAATAGCACCGAGATTCAAAATCCCAACCTTTTGCCAGGTCAAAAAATAAGAATTTAAAGTTGTCATCGTATAGAGGCCAAAATATCTACAGACTCTGGGGCCAAATTGGACTAGTCTGACTTTGACCAAAAGAAGGTGGTGTTTGAATGGTTGCTATTTTTCTCATCTTTTGAATAAGTCAAACTGCTTTGGTCTTCACTACCATTATGAGATTGGAAAATTCTAATTGGGTCTTGAGTTCTATTTGAACAGTTCTTAAAGGTTGCACAGGAAACATCTGCTAGTTCTGTTGCTATGGCATCTTTACAGAAATTGCACAAGATGTTATACACCAACCATAGAAACTACCGACTGATTTCATTGTCATTTCCAGACTGATCTTAAGTTACATAACTAAACAGTGACAGTTAGGTTGAGGTGAGAAGATTTATCTAATATGTCTTATCATTTCACAAAGCAATTTTTTCAAAATTTTGGACACTTGAGGTATGCTGTGTCATCCAAGACCAGAACACATTCAGGAGTGTCAAATGCTGAGCGTACCATCTTAAAAAATGAATGGAAAACGCTATAATAGTTCTAGACCACCTGAGGTAGTGTGCTGCAAGAACAGCCAAGAAGTTTCTTAACATCACAATCTATGGTGTTTTATAACCAAGACTTCTTGTTAGTTAGTTATCTGTAGTTTAACATCATACCATCGACAAATCATCTCTGATACCTGATATGTACTAGATTCAACAGCTACTACTGCTCACTCACCTAGACATTCTAACCTAAAAACCCATCGGTTGTAAAGGCATCGGTAATCTTCTAGCAGTCAACAATAAGAAGATAGGAGGTGTTCTATATTGAACTTAATTACTGAAAGGTGACAATATTGATCTTTGTATTTTTAGGGGAAAAAAATCTTGAAAATTAGGTATATGAAGATTTTGCAGATTTGGGCACATAAATCAAGGAGCAACAAAACTTAAGAACTTGATCTATTGATCTATTAGAAGAACTCTTGGATAAAAAAGAAACAACATTGCAAAATTCAAGATAAGAATAAAGATATCTATCAACAAATCGAAATCAAAAAGGTAATAAAAGAAATCAAACCACAGTTGGACTAACTGAACTATTGTGAACAAGAAAACATAAATATGAAAGTAAAAGAAAGAAAAAGCTCTGTTTGACATAGATGGCTTTTAGGAATTGGACTAGATGCTTTAAAAAACACAATTCTTGAAAGCCAGAATTTTGGATCAATCTGTGCTGTCAAGGAAGAGCAATACTCAAAGGAAAATTCCCATAGTATTAGGAAAAAGATAAGAGATGTAATAAATATTGGAAAATTTGGGAATACGAAAGACGATAGGCAAGAGTGAGATGAATGAGCAGGCAAAAAGAAATAGAAAAAAGAAAGTGGGCCTAATAGTGGACAAACTTTTCTAATGTTTATTTCACTTCTGTTATCTGTAATTTACTTCATTAGACCATCAAGTTTGTTATTTGCCACTTATTTTATCAAAACGTTGAATGGTTTCTTCCCCTAAAACAATGAAAATTACTGTACATGTTGGGTATAAGCTGTTATAGATTTTGTACTCGTATACTTATAGATCTCTTTTTACAATCTCCCATCTTGCATATGGTTTTTTTCTTGTATTTGTTTAGTTTGCACAATGGGAGTGTTTCTTCAAAGTCAAAACAAATGAAGATCTACATTAGATTCTTACAACAGAAATGAAATGAAATAATTGTATATCGCAATCAAGAATTTATTACAGAAAAAAAATATATAAAGTGCCATATGCACTTATACAACCATTAAGTTAATGTTGTCTTGCAGAATGCCTAAAATCCTACATAGAAATGCTTTTAACGCCAATTGTGGTTTCTCACTTAGTAAACATTTCTGTGTCGCTAATTTGTTTAATATATTAATTTACATGTTATTTATATGCCAAGGTTGAGGTTCACGAGTTTGTATTACATGCCTTACACGCCTTACACTTTAATCATTAGCACTCACGCCACAATTCGAGATTAATAGATAGTAGTAAAACAGATAATTTAATCGGTATTTTTAAGGTACAAAGTTTTCTTCGTGTTAATTTGTATCATTAATTCATCAGAATTAATCCAGCGTTTAAAGTATTTATGTAAATTCGTTTGCATATTTTCTTAACGAGATGATGTCATGGAGTGCGTGACTTGCTCTACAAATTAAAATTTTAAACATTTAAATGGGCAAGCTAGTTAGCCAAATTCATTTCACATGTTCGTCACTGTGATAAAATTGATAAATACAATAAGTCTAAAAGGTCGTTCAAAAGAGAGAAAGCTCAGTGCTTGGAACGAACTGTCGACTAGAGATAGCGTTCGTTGTAAATTTTATTTTTAGTTTTGTAAGTGCAAGTGAGATTAGGTAACAATTGTATCGAATTTGTGACAGTGCTTCATTCGGGTGTATTTCTCGACAATTATGAAGTAAACGATTTTAATTTTATTAAATACATTATCAGAAATTACCTAAGAGTAGTGTTTATTTATGGCGTGGCAAGATTCCAAAAAGTAAATCATCTCTAAAAACAAAAATTAAAAATGTTAAAGCGACGCAGGTCTCAATTTCAACGATCGGTTTCGATTCGAATTGGTATGATTTATATTACGTCGCAATTTTATTTTTATTAAAAATAATCAAGTTTATATTTAATTCACAGGTGAACGAGCCAATTATGTCAACAGTCCACATGTTATCGCAATGGTGGGTTTGCCAGCACGCGGCAAAACCTACATTTCCAAAAAGTTGTCGCGGTACCTCAATTGGATTGGCATCAATACCAGAGGTAAGAATAAGTTTCGAGTCTTGTAAATAATATTTCAATTTGGAATACAAATGTTGTAATTAATGTTTATATATTTTGAATATAAAAACTAATTAACGTCTAGTAAGTATGTTAATGAGTGTTACAAAACAAGATAAGAGATATCTAGAATTTTTTCGCCAAAACAAAAATTTATATTGTTTTCTCCGGATTTATCAATTGTTTATTTAAATTATCACAATAATCGTAAGTTGTGTCTTTATTCTCTTTTCTGTTAACAATAGGACTCTTTGGTCATACTAGACATTATCTGCATGAAATAATTAAAAAACATCCGGGAATGCAATCAAGCATAACCACAACGAACTCAGCTTTTTCTTTCGGCGGCCATTTTGATCGTGTTCCCGAGGTGATGTCAAAATCTAAAAGTATGCGTATCTCTATTTTTTATGTAGAATACGATTCTAAACTAAAAACAAAATGTTTGAAATCTTGGAATCTAAATCTGAAAAAATTTCAAAATTTAAGAGAAATGCGAACAGACAGACTTCGCAAATTCAGTAATGACTCCTCTCTGAGTTCGTTGAGAATTCACAAATTGAACCTTTTCCTTTTTTTCCTTACATTATGCCTCAATTTTTCAATTAAGCAGAAGTTCTTACTTAATTAATTTTATGATCTCCATCAGAAAAATTGTCCAGATTAAGTTTTGTACTTTGTAACAGAATTAGTGTTAATTGGATAATTTTTCCAAGATGAAAATTTATCTTCTGTTATTTACCTTGCATATCAAAAATTATTTATTGTTGCCTGTTAATAGATATGTTAGCCATTTATGATGATTCTTTTTGTATTTGTTTTTAGATTGCTTTTTGATAGTTTAATCAATGTTTTTAATTTCAAACATACAAAACACAAAACTTTCAGTTTAAAAACCATAATGTTAATAGCCACTCAACTGAATCTCTTCAGCTAATTTATTATTGGATGCAAAAGATTGTATAGCACATGGAGGTTCATTGGACGTCCAGTTTTTGACTGACGGACGTCACAACTTTGGATGTTCACCACTGTATGTAATTTGGTCATCTGATGGACGTCCAAAAATATTCGAACAAAGTATAGACCAAGATAGGATGTCCAGTGGACGTCCACTAAGGATCATATTCAACGAACACCCAGTAGATGTCCAATTTTGGACTACAAATAATAAATAGGTTGCATTATAATGCACTTTCTTCCCTAAGTATGGACAAATATATCGAATGACTCTTATTGTAATTGAAAAAATTCTTTTATATTGTTTTACTTGTCTATAAAGTTATTCATAATTTACATTTATTCTACAATTGTTTAATAATGTAAATAAACATTTTTATTTCAGTGTTCAATCTGGGAGAATATCGCCGACATGCAACATCCGCTTATAAAAGTCACGAATTTTTCCGTCCAGACAATGCAGAAGCAATGGCAATTAGAACTCAGTGTGCGGTGGAAGCGCTCGAGGATGTATGTCAGTGGTTAGAGAATGGTGGCGAGGTAGCTGTATTCGATGCGACTAATTCGACGTTAGATAGAAGAAAAATGATTCAAGACATCGTTGTCAATAAAATGGGTTACAAACTATTTTTCGTCGAGTCTATCTGTGATGATCCAAAAATTATAGAACAGAATATTATGGAAGTTAAGATAAGTAGTCCGGATTACGCATACATGAACAAAGATTCAGTATTGACTGATTTTCTGAAACGTATAGAACATTACCAAGAAAGATATGAACCATTAGATGAGAAAGAAGAAAAAGACTTGTCATTTATGAAGATTTATAATACTGGAGAAAAAGTTTTGGTACATAAACATGAAGGTCATATTCAAGCTAGGATTGTTTATTACTTAATGAATATTCACATTACACCAAGAACCATTTATTTGACAAGAGTAAGATTACCTACTATACTATTAATCAACTTATACTGATTTACAATTTTCCAGCATGGCGAAAGTGAGCAAAACTTAGAAGGACGTATTGGAGGTGATTCAAATTTAAGCCAAAGAGGAAAACAATACGGGGCAGCTCTTTCTAAATTTATTAAAGAACAGCAAATTCGAGGATTAAGAGTATGGACATCTTGGTTAAAAAGAACAATTCAAACTGTTTCTGATATACCAGCGCCTCAAGAAAGATGGAAAGCCCTGAATGAAATCGATGCAGTATGTAATATTGCAATATGTCTCAGGTTCTTAATTTAAAATTTGATTTCTTTACAGGGTATTTGTGAAGAAATGACATATGAAGAAATCAAAGAACAATATCCAGACGACTTTGCTGCTAGAGATTGTAATAAATTTGCATATAGATATCCAAGAGGAGAAAGCTATGAAGATCTAGTTGCTCGACTTGAACCAGTTATAATGGAATTGGAGAGGCAAGAAAACGTATTAGTAGTATCTCATCAAGCTGTACTTCGATGTTTGCTTGCTTACTTTTTAGATAAATCAGCTGGTATGATAATTTAACCTTTATTTTGTCAGATACGGACACTACCTGACTTGCATAAATGTTTGATTAGTAATTAGTTTATCTTTACATAAATCTGAAATTAGTCTTTCTCCATCCATTTCATTATACTTCTAGTCTTTGTGCTTAGTCACTGTCTTAATTCTGTAATATGAGATGACTAGAATATAGAGTGATCAAAATGTAAATAACTTGTACTAATGGATGCTATTGACAGTCTGTGTAAATGTTTAGAAACATTGGAAAATTAATAAAAAGTGGGGTTAGACTTCTTATCAATCAAAATTTGGTTGTTGAATAGTTCTAATCTGATTTTAATCTCAAGCTCTGCTTACTTTTAAAAAACTTTGGTCTTGATAGTTCCAATTAATGACAATCTATTGTCTATAGTGAGCAGGCAGAATTAAAAGTGAGGAAAAGTTTCTTTGGGCTTTAAAGGCTTCGTTTTCATGAATTGACATTGGATCAATCTCTTGTGGTACCTCTTCACTCCACAATCTGCATCGCTAACAATTATTGATATCTACATACTAACAACAGTATTGGTAAAAATTTTGCTTAACATTAAAATTTGGCAGTCAATTTACAAGAACATTTATTGGAATTTATGCAAGTTAAGGTGTGTCTGTATGCAAATTACTGCTAGATTTTGCATTGTAGTAATAATAATATTCTTTATATTTGCAAATTAATGCTGGCTAAGTGTTGTCTTTCATTAAACACAATTGTGACCAAGTTAAAAACAAATGTCGAATCGATTCTATCTTTATAAAAAGTAATTGTAAAATGTGTCAGTCAAGCACTAATTTTTTAATGGTAAAAATAATTTTAAGAATTAGATTTACCGAATCAAATTAATTTCAGATGAATTACCATATCTGCGTGTTCCCCTACACACAATAATCAAACTGACACCTGTCGCTTATGGATGTCGTATGGAACACATCAAATTACCAATCGAAGCTGTTGATACTCACCGACCCAAGCCAAAGGTAAAATTCATCAAGGTTCTTTTTATTAATGCTGTATTTAAAAGCTAGTTGGTGGTGTTATAAGTTACATAAATAAGAGTGTGTAATCTTAGCTACCGCTATAACAAATCTCACCTCTTTCTCTCTGCCTTAATAAGCTCTTTGCATGCTTTTAATTACTGTTTCAGGAGCCTGGACATATATATGATGCTGAGCCTGAAGCCATTTTTGAACTTACTATTGACTAATAAGTTTTATTTTTTGTTTTAATTAAAAAGAAAGTAATGGCTGTGTGTGTATGTGTGGTCTTTTTTTGTAATCATTGTAACAATTATTGCTTAATAAAATGGCAAAGGAAACTAATATGGAAATTAGTTGTATGTTTATTACTTGGACATGATAAGCAGCAGAAACTCAGTATAAAATTGTAATTATTTATAAGGACCATACAGGACAATAAAACAAATGTATTTTAGGTGTATATTATTAGTGTCAAGGTTTGAATTGACATTATAGAACTTGATTATTATTATATTAGATATTTTACTATAGAAATGAGAAAATCTACAGTCGGATGTCGATTTAAAAATCTTTGACAACAATAAATATACTGTAACATTTCTTAGGCTCATTTAGTAGTCATAGAATGTTTTAAGTTGGTTTAAATAGTTTTTCTTTTGTAACAAGATCAATTTTTATAAATTATTCTGTTTGTACTTTTATATAAATTATCGTATCTATTTGTTTCTAAATGTTTTTTAAAATTCTGAATTTAATAAGTTTCATGTCTGTATTATTGTAAATTGTAAAATTCTATCCTAGCTTATGATTTGTTATCTTATATACTACATTCTTACACACAGTCATAGTTTTATAGTTTCGAATTTAATTTCAAACAAATTTTAGAAATAAAAAATGCATTTTACTCATATATACATTTTATTAATAGAATCCCTGATTAATGGAAAAATGTTATTTTGAATTATTGAATTTGAATTTTTCTGATTTTATAATCAATTGAGGTTATGATACTTTTATTTCAAAATTGTAAATAATTAATTAACAATAAACATTGTGTGCTGCATATCGCATCATCATGCATCAATTCTTTTGATATTATATTTACAATCTTTAATCAAATTAGATGTTTGCTATTTGTATTAATTTGAAAGGTGTAACCTCGAAATTTCTTAGTTAGGATTGACTGATACGATTCTTTTAAGCTTAATAAGATGCTGTTAACATATCACTTGAACTCTTAATTCTGATCTGGTGAGAGATATTAAGTAAACAATTTAATTTTTAAATTAATAGTTATATTGAATAGAAATATACACAGAACGTGCATGAAAAGCGGTATATGCCAATATACTTTAGATTTCATATGTCAGTATCATCTGTTCCCTTTTCCTATATAATTTTTGTTGTTTGCTCATTTATATTGTAATTTAGTGACAAAATGAAAAATCTTTACATAAAATCTTAATTTATGAAAATATACATCATAAAAAAATATTCTAACTTATATCGTCTGAATTTCATTGAATAAGATAATTAGTAAAGAAACAAATCATTAAATAGAGAATTTTATTTTATTTACAATTTACATAGTTTATATTCTTCATTAACAGATGTCATTGTCTATTTTTAAGTTATTTCTCTACAATACAAATTAATCAAAAATTTGAGAATTAAACTTAAAATAAAATTATAGTGAGTTTCTACTGATTGAAAATTATAATTTTGCTTAAAAATAATAAAAAGAGATTGTTAACATTACTTTTTTATTTTTTCAAATCTTTAAATGTTGTATACAAGGTGTGATCAAAAAATGTGGTGAATTTACAGTATAATTCCATTTCTGTCATTTTAAAAGCAGTTCTGTAAATTATTTGTAATTTAAGTTTTTGTAAACTCTGCTAAGTTATTCGAAGTTCTGCAACGATCGATGAAAACATCTTTCCAACAAATACCATTTCCATCTATTTACACTATTCCCTAATTATTGGAAAAAAATACTTTTCACCTTTATGGCTGTCTTCCTAAGTTTAAAGAAATATGTGTTCATTTGTGATTCAATATCACTGTTCTTCCTTTTTATTATTATTATTATTATTCGAAAAAATTGCAGTAAGCATAAGCTTTTCTCATTGGTTATTTTATATAGCTTTTATTATTCACTATATTCTTTGTTCACACCTTTAATTATTAATTATGTTTTGTATTATATCTACACATTTCTTGCATGCTTCTCTTGCTAGTCTCTTTTTAATTTAGTTATAATTTTTGCTCAAACAAGGAAAATGGTAATTGGATATATTAATTTTTCACATGTATAAAGAAAAAAAAAATGTTAAAAGTTAGTTTATTTTTAAGGTTCCTGGTGAACTGGAGGAAAGATTCAGAAAAAAATTGCCTGCAGTATGATGCAGTATACGAATTTAATCAATCGTTCGACTGAAATACAGGGTGCCTATATATTTACTCGCATTAACTTTCTTCCGGTTATTGTGATGTATCTTATTGTGGTAAATGTATAAAAAAAGGAAATAATAATAATAAACCATAAGTATTTGTAGTGGTGTACTTGCTCTTCTAGTACTTTTCAAAATGGAACCAATTGCATATTATTATTATTATTGTTGTTGTTACTATTATTATAATTAATTATATATTTATATACCTTAGATGAAAGTAGTTACTGTATTGTATCTACTGCAATTTTGATGACGTGATTTTTAATTGTGTAAATATTAGTTTACTTGATTATTATTATTATAGTGTAATTGTAATTATTTTTATTTTTTCTTAGATAACAGAATCAATCAAATATGTATATGGATATGTAAATATTTAATATAACATAAATGTACATGTTTATGATGGAGCCTAACGTAAAATTATTTATCAGTTTGTAAAAAGATACATAAAAGACAGTAAAAAGATATAGCTGTATACTGAATGTTAACAATTTATTTTTAAAATAAATTTTTTTGTTCTTCAACATTGTAGTTTTCTGCAGATTTTTTTAAATTAAGAACTGGAAGCGATGGAAAGGTAGGTTTATAAAGATGCAAATTAACAAAATAAAAAATTCTCATTTTTAGACTTTTGGATAAGAAATATTTTCAGATTACTTCATTTATAAAATCAAGACATACTAAAAATTACATAATACTGGATTTGACCAGTCAAAAGAGTAAAATATTTGAGGAAAAGATATGTAGTAACCCTCAATGTACTGGATGAGTCTGAAACCAGATTCATTGCCTCCCTCCCCCATCTTTCCTTGTTTATTAACTGATTGAACTGAAATCTTACTTGAATCTATCAAAAGTAGTAATACAAACTTTGCTTGCAGTTGCTCCCATACTACTAAGAAGTATACGTATACACTTCTATTTAAAGTAAAGCGTACAACTACTGTAAATGATTTGGGCAGTATTCCTTTAATGTAAACTCGACCTTTATAGTTTGTTACCAGGTAACATTGAACTTCAAAAAATTATCATTAGGCCTCGGATTTATAAGCATTTTCAGGTATTTGACGTGCAGTAAAACACATACCAAGCTGAATTTACATAGGTTTTCTTCAATGTATGAGTCATATATGATCTTGAGAGTGTATACAATTGTTCTTTAAATATTTTTATAAAGGAACACATAGTTTGAAATTTATAAATGCTTATAAATCCGAGCCCTAATTATCATACATATAAATGTCACAGATTTTCTTGGGTTACCATTTGAACAGAAATCTAATTTACAACATGTAAATAAAGTGTACGCTTTACTTTTAATAGAAGCGTACCAAAGACATGTTCAAACCTGTCGTCAGCAGTGTTTAGATGTTAAGATAAAATCCACAAATAATGAACGCCAAAACACATTGTGAGAGTTTTTTAAGTAGCCACGACACAAATTCGTGTATTGGCAGTTTTGAAAGGACTCTAATGCGAAATTTCGCATTTTAATTTTGCTAAATGAGCGATTTTGATGTTTGCGCCATTGGCTATAGATGCCGGACGTGCTTTAAGTTCCTAACTATGCAACAAACTGATAAGAGTGGTAAGGTCTATGGTGACTGTCATTTGAAACATGGAAAATTGCAATACCTAGAACTTATATAAGTGTTATTTACATGCAGAATTAACACGATTTTTAAAACATGTTCTAAATATTCTCTTGTCAAATTTTTAAATGCAGTTTTGACTTTGGTTTTGACGTTAAATGTGCTGTATGCAACGATGTCAGATTTCAATGACGAAATTGTAGTCAATTTTGACGTCAAATTTAACATCGTGTCAGACGGCCCTAAACCTTTTAATTGATAAAACTTTGATATTATGCGTTCACAGTTTTTTTGCATGAGGGTTAGCTAATTTAGCAGTGTGAACATTAGTTTTTCAGTTTAAACTGGTCTTAATACATGTATGGTTATAGGCTTTCTAAATTATTTTAGGTTAGATTGCATGCAGAACACCTACAAACGCAATGTTGTCAGTTTTATATCAAATGGAATTAACATCTTTATTAATTTTTATGTCTACAGTTTAGTAAGATATTGTTACTATTACCTTTAATAACAGAATTGTTACGGAAATAATTTATTTTACAAGAAGACATCCTAACTGTTTAAATATTCCTAATTCAGATAAGCAATACGTTTGGCAATTATCTTCTATTCTGTCAGTGACAGCGATTAGTTTTGAGGTTATCCAACCTATTACGTACAACCTCACAAAAAAAAAGAATTCATGACCAACCCTCATGCAAAAAAAACTGTGAATGCATAATACCTACTGTGTATTTAATAGATCAGAAATTTAAGATTTTTCCTATTTTCTCTACTTATGTCTTCTTTATATACTTGCCTCTCTGTACTTTCTAACAATTTATGACATTTATTGCCTGATTATTTCCTTCTTATAGGTGTTATTTCTATTATTGCTTTACATAAGAAAATCTTGTCGATGATGGTTAACATCTTTCATTATTTTCCATTTTAAAAATTGCATATTTGCATAATTCTAAGAAAATAATTTTTTTTGAAGTCATTGAAAACTCCAAGAAATCAACAGAAATGTAATAACTATATACCATGTGTAGCACACATCTCCAAAAGGAAGATGTATCTTTTTCAGAAAAACACTACTTTTCGTTATTAAGTAAAAAAACTCACTTAAAATCGCAAAAAGTGAGTTTAGTGCTTTTAGTCCACAAATGAGCAGTTGGGTGGCATAAGAACAAGAATAACGAACGTTGATTATTTATAGGTATGTTGGGAATTCCTCTTCACTGAATATTTACGTTTTCATGACGTTTTAGTGGCCGTGTTTTACTTATTCTTTGTGCAGAAAAAGCCTGGAAATAGTCAAAATTGCTTTCTTGATTTCTACATCTTCTTCCCTTTTTAGTGTGGAAAAGAATAATAACATCTAATAATAAGTATACGGCGAATCAAGTCATCCATGTATATAACTAATTTGAATTTTACTGTGTTACTAGCTCTATCTAACGACAAATTTTACAACAAACATAATGAATTTTTTCATATCTGCGGCAATATGCTGTAATTTTAGTGCTTCGACAATAACGAATTTGTTTTCTACATTGACGCAATCCTTTTTCAGCATTCTACTACTTTTTATTTAATATAGAAAAAAACATTTTAGGAAGATCTGGGCATTTCTTTACCTGAATCTAACAATAATTACTGATTAGTAAATTGAAAATTTCATCATTTTAAATATTATGTTTTACTTTCACTATGTGTCCTTTTCACGCGCGTTTTCCTCAAAGTCGACAAAAATAAAAATTGCGTAGTTTCGTAAAGTAATTTTAAGCAGAATTCTCTTTTTATTTAACTTACTGAATTTTATTTTTAAATAGAAACTTGATAGATTACCGCAAACATAATTTACAATTTTTTAAATTGTATATAGGAATATACAGGATGTTTCGGTGTTTTTATCTAACCAGAATGATATTAAAACGACATAACTATTTATAGAATATCATAATAAATAAGCATTTTTTCTTTAACCAGACTTTTTATAACCAAATTTCTTTGAATGTCCACATTAATAAATACCGTGCTTGAAAAACATTCGGTATATGTACTATGTAATTTAACCCTATATTTATTCGAGGAAAATCTTTTTTCTAAATATACGTCTAACGCTTTTTCGTAGAACTTCGTATATGATTCCAAATGAAGCGGAATTTTCTATTTATTTGTAAGTAAAACGCGTTATACATAAATTAATTTTGTAAAGCACATTATGGAAATGATCCAGTTCTATTAATGATGAACTCAACATCATATGAATGATTTATCTTCTAAATCATCCATGTTCAGGTTTCTTCTCATTATTATTTCAAGGTCTGTTAATTCTTCGGTAAATGAAAAATACTAATTGAACCTGCTGTGTAACTCAATTCACTTTTACTTTTTAAATTGTACGGCTATTCTAGTTCACGGTCTTGCCGTAAAAGCGCTGTGTTTTCTCAAGCTGGGATTGGTTAATTGCAGTGCACAATTGTGGCGGACTGATCACTGTTTTGAAAATGCCGTAATTTGCATTATACGTGAAATAAATTGTTTAGAAATTGTTTTTATATGAATTAGTATTGTGTATAGTGTTGTGGTAAGTGAAGTTTAGTGCCGTACGCGTCTACGAAACTGATATAAAGTCGTACAGGGCGTGTGAAGCTTGCGTACGCGGTTATGGCTGTTGTCTGAGCTTGAGTCTACCGCGATCCCAGTTGGCCTAGTGCCGCTTGCTAACCGCTGTAGTGATCGGTGCGGGAAATTATTGACGTGTCAGCAAGGTCTGGCAATGGAACATTTTTTGTATCTACATTCGAAATAAATTCCATGTGGATTTAAATCATAAATGGTACGTTAATTTTGACGACGAGTATGGTTTGATTTCCCACGAAAAAGTAAACAAAGTGAGTGTAAAATTCGCTTGTTTTAACTTCCAAATTTTCCATTTGTTTTATTAAAAAATTAACGGTTTTCTGAATATTCATTTTTAAAATTGGTAGGGTCTGTTCAAAAAAAAAAGTTATCCAGATTATTTCTTTGCTTAGAAGTTTAAAAATTCTACTAAAAGCTTAGAAAGCATGTGTAAATTAAAGGAAAAAGCCGTGGAATATCTGAGAAAAGTTGATTCATTTTGAAAGTTGTCTAAAGTAAATTAAAATAATTAATTATGAATTAAAAAAATTTATAGGTTATGTTGTGACTGTTGTAATTACATAAACACAGATAATCAACTAGCTTCATATTAAATTTACTATTGCAAAATATAATACAATCTTAACCGGTTCGAAGTTTATTTATAGTTTGATATCGACGTAGTGTAATGTATAAAACACATTTTCCAATTACCAATGCAAGCGTATACAACAATCGATTCTAAGCGCAGTAAAACCGTGCCGTTATTATACACAAGCCGCCTTTGTTTAATGTTTCGTAAGCTCAAATATGTCAACACAGCATGAGCGAAGTTTCCAACAGGCCAAAGCGGTCAGTACAGCCTTTTCTAGCATTCGAGTTTCGACCCTGCCAGCTGCATAGGTAAACGTCCGTCCTGCTTACACTTTGCACTGCACCCCGCCGTTTCCCGTACAGCACAGGCACTGTTGCCGTACATTTCGTTTTTTAATATTGTTCAAATGCTCTTATTTTGATGTCTCCAGAGACTGCAGAAATTTCCTAAAGCGTAGCGGCTGCAGGAGATACGAATACGTCATTCTTGTTTTATGAACGCTCCGTGGGGGGAAAGGAGTGTTAAGTTTTGGAGTCCTCTTGGAACCGTATGGTGCCCTTGAAACGAAATTGCATGTTAGATAAACATGCAGGCAACGTGGTTAGCATTTAAATCACAAAATAGAATTTATGTTTGTAATTTTAATAAGATGACCAACATATCATTTTTTTCTAAATTAAAAAATATGTGACTTTTAAAATCATGTACATAAATAAACTGAAGACTGTAATTAGACTTCAAATAATCGTACAAAAGTAGAAAAAAGTGATAATATCTATATGGTAGTAAAAATGTACAAAAAAACGACTTTCGAAATGTCATTGTTGTAGTATACTTGCGGTCAAAATCTAGAGGCGATTGTAAATCTAGTATAAAAATAAAAAAAAACAAAAGTCTAAAGAATAGTAACCAATTTATGAATTTAACACTTGCTTTTTGATATTCTGTAAGTAACGTGGCAGGTGTAGGTAATACACATCTTAAGGAATTCTTTCAGTACAATCCAAGGGTATAATTTGGATGCTACTTGAAGAGCTGCTTCCTTCATATCTGTAATCTGAAATAGACATTCCAGTCTGGTTGGTTATGTATTCACATTTTTGGAGTTCACTCCTCTTGAAGTTAACATACTGACCTAAACTAAACTTAGATCCAAGTAAACAATGATCAGTGCGTGATCGCTCGCATATCCAATACAGTAGCTGATGCATGAACTGCTTGTTTACGTGCATTTGTTTACCCGCGCTTTCTCTTGAAAATGAATATAGTCTAGGCGAGTAAGGGAGCACTCACATGGTGGTAGTAGCTAAGTACCATCGACACTAAATACGAACTTCAGTTAGAAATGTCAGCCTTCTAGAATGTTTGATCTTCTACAACTTTGTATCACTTCCTGCAGAAGTTCTGTGACAGCAAATTATACAACTCATTTGGAAATTATTCGGTTGTATTGATGTTGGTAGACATCAACAATCCATATGTACCAAGAATAACGACAGAGATAGATACGTTAACGAGTGGCAACAACGACGCAACTAGTATTAGTTTATGCCAGAGTTCAAGTTCTCCATTCAAGTTTTTGCTTTAAATCATATCAAGAATCTTGTCTTCTAAAACGAAAAACTGTAATCAAAAGATTTCTTGAGCTTTAGACAACTGACAATCCTAATATTCTTTATCATTTAAATTATGAATTACCGTAATTTTCTATATAGTTTTTTTAAATCGTTTTCTTATAATCGACTCAGTTTCAAATTGTTATGCCTGACAGAATATTTATTAAAAGATTTTTCATTGAAAAGGTCATTAGTTGGTATTACCCTAAAATAAGATACTAATATAAAAGGCGGCAACGTCGCAATAAATTGGAAACGCCAACTGTCTTTGTAATTTGTAACTAAAGTAGGCCATTTTGTGGTACATCTGACAGTTTAGTTAAGACATAATTCACCCATTTTTAGTATAATTTATAAATAATGCCTTAATACGGCATAACTAAATGAAACCAAATAAATTCTTAACTTGTGTAAGTAAATACGAATGTTTATTTAATGAATACGTTGATTGTGTATAATTGTAATTTTGACGTTGCAATATTTACTTTTTTTTTGTTTACACACCCAATCAGATCATTATAATTTAGAAAATGTGGGAGGAACACCATTACACACCACCGGTATTATTGTTGTGATATTTAAAAAAATATTTTCATCATCAGCTGATTGTATCCATGCTGATGATTATTTATGACCTTGACCTTCAAGGTATTTAAACTGTTTTGAACTTCAAAAAGTTTCAAAATTTTATCAGTGAAAACTAATAGTAATAATAAAAATATAAATTTTTTCAGCTTTCCCGCCAATTTCTATTTTTAATAATTTTAATTGATGAACTTGAGATTGATAATAGTAGGTTGTGTGAAATAAGTTAATAATATAAATTTAGGTTAAAACAAATGCCTGTGCTTTAATATAAGAAGAAAAACTCTCTTTAAACTGCTCATTCTAATTATACTAAATTCATTCAGTTAAAAATTCTAGATTATATTTGTAACGTTTTCAGTTCAAGAAAACTGTTATGCAAAAAATTTGTTATATTTGCATAATAAAATTATCTTCCATAAGTAGTAATGTCAAACAATCTAAAACAAGAAAAATGAGGTTAGGTTAAATTATGTTCTAGTTCAGAATGCAAATGAAAATAAATTTTTGATTAATTTTTAGTTACTAGTTATATTTTTCTTAATATACTCTAATAATATTGATGATATTAAGAATAGTTCTTACTGTCTGAAACTAATAGTAAAGCGAGGTTATGAATGTAAAAAAGTCATTCAGACAGCAGTTCTAAAGTTTCGTGTGCCAATAATGTAAAATTGCCTCTCCCCTTTGTTTTTTGTTGTCATTCTTTAGTTAACAAACTTAAATATTTTTCTTTCTTTCAGAGATATATGTTTTAAATAAATTAGAAGATAACCACCAATCCTAACATAAGCAACTCAGCATATGCAGTACCTTTATTTTGAGAATTCTGTAGGTAAGTTAATATACCATAAAACTTCCTTGTATATTCTATAGTTTAATCTTGCAGGAAAGAGGAAATTGAAACAGGGTACGGAAGAGACGTTGAATTATCTCAGCGTTCATATGCCGCCGATTTCGTATCCAGATCATGACCCGGAAGACATGCACTAATCAATCGCATGTCGACATTTTATTAAAGTCGGTATGCCGTGAATACTTACGTTCAAAATATAGTAACCTACGATATAAGAAAAGAAACGTGATTTATCCTACAATAGGTGATAGTTTTTTGGATTTATGTTATGCTTACAATGCTGATGCGTTTCTTCAGTCTTTTAAAAAGATAAATGGGATTGAGATTGGTAAGTTTTAATTTTACTGTGAGTAATCTCAATTCATTTGTGTAATTTTTAGAGTGTAAAGATATAAAATCGTTAATTGAAGATATTATAAGCAATTCGATGGCTCGAAACAAAATGCCAAGGACGCGCACAAATTCAATGTGCTATAAAGTAAAGCAATCTCCAGCATCACCACCTGATTATTCTCATCGATTACGCACTAGAAGACATACCAGTTTTGCTAATAATTTTGTTGACACTTCTGGTGATGATGATAGCAATCATGTTAAACCAATGCGGGAATTAAGATCTAGCAGTAGGATATCTTTACAACAATTGAAAGCAGCTGAGAATGATACGTGGGAATCGGGTAGGCCAAAAAGATCATGTATAAAACACAAAAGAATCTCGGCTGATGAACAGCTTGTAGTAGATAATAAAAATTATTATAAAGTTGAAGTTATGACAAATAAGTTAAGATCTAATGTTGCAAATCGAGAGTCGGATATTTCAACAGTTAAGAGAATTAGGACTTCGCATTTAGTTTCTGAAGATAGCGAAGACGATAAGGGTGAGTTAATATTAGATGTAAATAGTTTTAAGGTTAGTAATTAAATTTGGCATGGCTGTTTTAAAATAGATTGCCTAAATAACATGCATAGTATAACATTAAATTTTTTTAATTTTTTTTCTTGTTCAGTAATAATTAAATTTTAAAAAGCTATTTTACTTACTGTGGTCAGAAAAATACTTTTAAGTTAAAAACTAATATAAAGTTTTTCTTCTAAGGAAAAAAAAAAGTTTAGAATTGTAATGATTAAGTAGGACAGGCTTGTTTATGTCCAGATTTATAACAGTGATAGAGCTGAAATTGAATAAAATTTAATTTTTACCCTTTTGGGATGTTTACAGTTTTGATTTTGAAAAGAAAACAAAACTGATAATTTTACAAATAATACTTAGCATATTCATGATTTATAATGAATAATAGCATTAAAGCAAATTTATTCTAGATATTATCACTGACAAAATAAGTTTTAGCATTTTTACTGATGTAAAATTAGCAACATTAAAAAATGTAGGTTAAAAATAATTCTTACTTATCTACCAAAGTTTTAGCTTGTCAGTGATATACAGAGTGAAACCTATCAGATCTCTAGGGGTTACTTAAAATTTAGAATGGTTTTTTGTGTTAAAAAAAAGTTAAAAAGTTACTCTTCGTGATAACAATCCTACAGAAAAACAACTGCTGCAGCTTAAACAGTTTGCAAATTATGGTCTACTAATGCAAAATCAATAAAATAAAGAATTTGTTTTAGAGACTAACTTGTTTTTGTTTTTCAAAAATTCTCAGTTTACTAGATGTTTGCTAAAAATGGAAATATTTGATTCTCTTTAAAGTAGAATATTTCAGTAACGAGGATATCTTTCAAAGAATTCACTCTGGAATACAAAAAACTTCTTTTTGTGGTCATCTTTTGTTTTATTTTGGCAGTGCAAATTATTTTAATTAGAACAACTACTTGATGATTAGAGCTGTTTTAATTAGTTGTTTTTTTATTTTACAAAATTTGAAGTGAAAACCATTTTCACTGGAATGTTGTAGTGTGCCATGAGTAATCATGACATTAAATATACGACAATCATAGGTTTTTGTTGAATAAGTTGTATTTGTTATGTAATAGTTGCTGAAACAAAAGAAAGATGCTTTTAAGAAATTTTATCAGGCAATTAACAAATACAGTCAAAGACATTCTGGGATGATCTACTTCTTGTTTTTACTATTCCAGATGGTAATTATGAAATTTAAACTGCATTGTTGCAATATGTAAGAGAGTTATTAAAATTTAAAGTGCAAGACATGAGAATACCTAAGAAAATGCAAAATGAATATTTGTCACACACCTTAATTACACTGTAAAATGCTTACAATAATTAGAAATACCTCTGGAAAGCAAAGAATGCTGGTGGTGAAATCTGGCAACGTTACATTTACACTATAAACATAATTTTTGCAATCTGTTTATTTTGCATTATTGTAATACTTTTGGAACAAATGAAGGCTTTCTTAGATTTGTGCATGCAAAGTGAGGATAGGGAAATATATTTATAAAAAAAGTAAGGTTAACAGTCGTCTGTCTTATAATTGATGATGTGCATGCTGGGGATACAACAATTAATTAAAGTATTGTATTAATAAATCAATAATCTAAAGATCAATAAAGGGTAAGAAACGTGGTTTATAATTAATAATTAAAGAGACAGACTGTACCCCAATGTGTCACATGCATGTTCTCTATTGCATAATTGTTGTTTGTATTATTTATTTCAGTTTATTTTTGGTTTACATATAATTGTATAATTGACTTTAAGAATGTATACTTTTTATGTTAAGTTTAAAATGATGTCATAGTAAATTCAAACCTGCTAACAATAAGTTAAATCGGCTAAGCAGACAAAATGATAGAAATAATGAAGTTTTGAGCTTTGTAATTTGACAAATTCACATTATATGACATCATTTAAACTTATTGTAAAAAGACGATTTAACTTAAAATAATCCAACCATTTTTAGGTTATAATTTTGTTCCTTCCTCTTCCTCTATTGCATTTGCTGAAGCTCCTCTAAATATGTAATTGTTGACCTTAATAATAGATATACAACAGAACAAAATAAATGAATTCTAAACAAATACATTTTATTTTCATTTTAATTCATGTATTAGAAAACTTTAAGGTTATGTACTTTAATTTCCTGCAAATTGAAAAGAGTACATACGATTAAAACAAAAAGAATCATTTCATTTAATTAATGTTTACTTTCCAGGTGCTGTAACAAAATTTCCAATTAGAAAATTAAGAGCAACTGAATTAACAATATTAAATAGTGAGGCTGAAAATTTCTTGTTTCCTCATAAAGATGAATCAAGTTCTGAAGAGGACACTGATGCAGACACAAACACATCTGTTGTGAATAACAAGAGAGGACATAATTCTGTATTATCCAATAATTCCAGTATTAAACATAATAGTAAAAATAGTAACAAACATGAGCCAGAGGAAGAATCCTCAATGGATAGTACATCATCGGAAATTTCAACCGTTACAAGAAAGAGAAGAAGACTTACACAAGCTGAGGCCTTTATTTTGGATAATCAGAGGTATTATAAGTTTGAAACTCCTGGTTCTAGGTGTGTTTTCTACCACTGTGTTTATTACATTTTCAATATTAGGGTTTATTTTACTTTTAGGTTAAGATATCAAGGTTCATATTTATCTCCAATTGCATTAAAGAATAATGGCGAATATAGTACAAATAAATATCATCATACACATAAAGAACAAAAAGAATTAGTAAAATCAAAATTAGATTTAGATGAAATTAAATTTTCATTTGAAATAGTTCCTCAAACAGAATCATGGTATAAAACATTCCAACGTCAAGACAAAGGAGAAGAGTCTTATTTATGTTACAGTTACACAAATCCAGGTAAAGTATTTGATTAACAATCTTAATTATTGCATTTAAGACAAATTCTTATTTTTTCTTTAGGATTCTATAAACCATTTTTACTTCCATATGAAATGGGTCCACTTCCACCTCTTGATCCAACTGCATGCATGTATTCATACAAAGAAATGAAAAGGCGTTTTCTTGGTGATAATGCAGCTTCAACTTCAGCAGGGTGTGGGACTCCAGATTCATCTAGTGCAGATGCATCTATTAAAAATGATTACACGAGTAGTGCCGGTGATGATACTAAAAGTAGTGAGGATTCAACACTGATGCCATCCGATTTCTCCGAGACATTCTTTCGTAAAAAGCCTAGAAAATATGTGCGTAAAAACTTCTTCCTGCTCAGTAAGAATCCAAGAAAGTCTCCAAGGCAGCATGCGTCAACTTTAGCTATTTTAAGTAGTTTTATACATCAACGAAAGCGTAGGGAAACACATAAATCTAGACATTCTGATCAACATACATCAAAACAAAATTTGTCTAGTATAGCAGAGGAAGAGAAAGTACAGGAACCTGAACCAGACTATGAAGAGATTGCAAAGAATATTGATAGTTTGTTATCGGATTCTATGCAACAAGTAGATAATTTTGTTGTACCAGTGGATGATGGTGTTAATGTGCATTGTAAACCAGATGCAATTGAAGCATTAGAGGAATTTGTAAAATGTAGAGGTTTGCAAAGGAATCCATCAATATTACTTGCGAAATCACACGGTGAAGGTGTACCAGGACGTAAACCAGGACGCAAGAAAAAGAAAAATAGAACGGGATGGCCAAATAAAAATAGAAGACCAGCTTTTCGTAAAGAAGGAAGTGATAGTAGAGATGGACTTGGTGGTTCAGAACATGAAAACTCTCCTAGTGTTAATGCAGATTCTGAAGAAAATGAAGAACCTAGCGAGGACAATAATCGTAATAAAAATAGAAAGAATTCTAGTTTATCGAAATTGTCAAGTTATATAGAGAATACAATATCACAGACTGTTAGTGATAAAAATGAAAATCGTAATAGTACAAACATTGATAAAATAAATGGTGACGTTCAACCTAATAGTAAACTTAACGGCGTTAATAATGACAATTTCGAATTAAACTTTAGAAGTTCAGGAACACCAAAACGTAAAGAACATCGAGAATCATCTTCTGATAATTGTGCCGAAGTTGTAATCGCTAGTGTCGGTGATAAAATAGACTGTGTTAATGTTGACTTAGATATGTGGGAAAACGCAGAACGAGTGTTAGCAGCAAAAATCCGAAGTGAGACTATTAATAATGACTTTCAGTTTCAACCAATTGTTCGCGTACAAAAACTTGATACTGATATTCTTAAATGTACTGCGAAGCAAATTCAAAATAATCCTTCTCCAAGAAGAACTAGACCTCGACGAATGCCAGCTTCTCCTAAATCTCCTCGAATGTTAAGGAGACCCAGAGGTGGTTGGTATTGAGAGAAATATGTAACAATTAGCGGAAATTTTTAATTAGACTGCTCATTTTTATTTTTTCTTTTTGTATTATTTATTTCAGTATCGGATTCATTTTTTTGTTCATTATTAATATTATTATTATAAATATAGATAGTTCCATCCAGAATTATAATGGAAAATATTGTAAGATATCTTTTGTACCAAATTAATGTATTGTAAGAAAAAATATGAAAACAAATTCAAAAGTTATGATAAGTTAATTTTTGTTTTGAAAAATTGTGCAAGAATTTGGACGTTTTTTCTGTTTCTTTTTATTTTGTTCTGTGTTGATTAACTTCTAATGTTCAAGTTATAGAACAACATGTGGTTGTAGTTTATGAGAAAAAGAAAATGTTTCGTTTTGTTCTGTTAAATTGAAGGATAATTCATGTTTATTTAATATATTTGTTGATATTGATGACTTTTTGCGTTAATAGAAAGATTAAATTAAAAAAAGAGCAAATAAGAAAGAGAAAAATGGAAAAAAATTATCAAAAGACACATACGAAGAGAAATGACTGATTTAATTAATTTATCAATTATGAGAAAATTACACATTTTATATTAAAATGTTATTTTTTTTATCTCTTAAGTGTTCGAAGAAAAGCCAAAATTGTAGAATTGCCAATGTAATTATTTATATGCTTTATTTTGTTAAGAAATGCAAACCCAGTCTTTTGTTGAGATTAGTACAATGTGTTTTTATTTGAATTGTACATAACTGTAGCCTAATTTCTAATTAAAATACGAGACAGAGCTTGTAAAATAAAAGAGATAGACAGTATATATTACATGTTTTAGTATTCTATTGTAAATGGCTATAAAAATTAAATTTTTTATATACATAGCACTCGTGCACTTCTTTTTTATGTATATTTGACACTGAACTTGTACAACTAGAAACGGCGTGTATATATCTATCACAATACAATGCATTTTGTTTATGTCTTATATTCTAGTTGCATATACTTCTGGAAAGGTCTTGAATTTATTAATTTATTAAAGCAACAAAATATTTTATGGGATGCCTGTGGTTCTTAGACTATCACAGTTGCCTCATAAGTTGTCAGCTGATAATTGATAGCGGGAAATATGCTGACATACTGTTGCCGATTAATAAATAAAATCAGAATAATTATGTGTACAATACATAACTCCTAAAATAGTGATATTTTGTAATTCAGCAATAGCAATTGGCATTTTTGTACATCACTGGTATCAGATTACAGCCTACGAGGCAATTGTGATATTCTCAGAACCGTGAGGAATACCTATGGAATATAATAATACTTCTTGTATAGATTTTCTTGCAACAAAACAGGTTATGCTGGTCACATGCTTAGAACATACTTCATCTAGTTGTAAGAGATCAGTGTGGTATCTGAACCATTTCCAGTATATTTGTTGAATAATCAATACTGAACACTTAAATAATTCCTTCCTTTAACTAATGACGTTTCTTATGGAAAGACACCAAATAATAAAGTGATATTTGTATATGTAGGTAGATTAGAGGATCACCAAAAAGAAAATTCTACAAAATATTGAAATGAATTACATAGACTTTCGAAATATTCAAAATTACATTTAATATTGGTTGACTTTACCTATGTTTTTTGAAAATCTAATGTTTTTCTTTAATTGACAAGAGATTGGTTATTTATTAATCGTAATAGCCACAATGAATTAAATAATAGTTTATGAGAACTGAAAATTGTCAGCATCTTTCAATATATGCTAGCTCAAATGTAAAAGTCAATACTAAAATAATGAAAATTTTTCTTGTTTTATTACCAATTGGACACGCACGATGAATCAACAAATATGTTAAACTTTAAATGTGGATTGTCTTTTACCAGTATGAAATGATGACATGTTACTGTTATAAGTTGAAACAATTTTGTTGTGCCAAACTTATAATGTTGGTAGATATTAGACAAAAACAGTGCTTGTTTTTGTCTCGCTCTCTTTATGAGTTTTATGGGTTTCACTATTACCTTATATTTTTATATTTATCACTTGTGTGTTCATTTTTATATCTAGTTTTTTTTTGTGTGTATTCAATAACAGTAAAATGTTGTCTGTTGTTACCTATAAAAGAAGGAGACTTTAAAATATTTCAGTTAATATAAATTATGTCTAAAATACAATTGTTATTTGTAAATAAAAATTCATATATTTTCCTTTTTCAACAAATGAGAGTTTTTGTGCTTTAGAGATTTTATAACCTAAATACCTAGGGTGGCGAATTTCACTTACATGGCCTACGTATAAGAGCAATAAAAAAAAATTGATTTAGTAGGTCAGTTTATACAACCCTAACATTTTATTTAAGAGTTAATCATATTAATAAATCAAAAAATAATTATTTACATACCAAGCTGATTTTGATCGGAGACTTTGAAATTCTGGCCTGAGGACTACAATATGATCAAACAAACAAAATTTTAAATTGTGTATTAAAACTTTAGCAAATTAATCTTGAAGAATTATAATTATTAAAAAACAAAAGTCAAAATGATCAAAAATGAAGATAGTGTTGTGCCTCTGCCACCTGGCCTTGTCGAAGATGCGGAGAATTCAAAATATAGCCTGCTGTCGACTTAAGTCAAAGCATTTCTATGAAAAAGTCCAGTGGCAGCTCGTGTCTTTTTAATGTGGGTGGGTAACATGCGGAAATAGTGAAAATACTAAATAACCTTTTTTAATGAAAATATTTGAGGAATAAAGCTCAAAAAACATTAAATGCAACAATTCTATAGATAGTACTATTAGTGGTAAAGATGATATTTTTTGTGGTGAGGGACATTACTTTTCAGATCAGTTAGGGTGACAGAACTTTGGAAGGTTCTTTACAGTGAATTCAAAAAACTCTTCCACGAGAATCTTCTGTGGTGTCAGCTTTGAAGAGGAACTTCAATGGGCCGGAAAAGAACGAGTATGAGATTTTGGGTTGGTAGAGTGCAACTGATTGGAAGGAGTATTTTTAAGAACAAGAATTAAACTCACAAATTCAAGGTGGATCTAAGCTTGTCTATTCTGGCTGTCAGTACTTATTTTGCTCATAGCCACAATAATAAGTGCGAAGGGTTTAAATGGTGTGCCTTTAAGTAAGATGAAGAATTCCAGATACACACATGTTAAATGGCTAGCAGATGGTGAGTGTTTTAATCACTGTCTTTTTTTTCTTTCTGTAACCCCCAAAAATAATTTCTTTAATTTTGTAAAACAACTCTTGAAATTCTACAAATTTGAAACTAAATAATACAAAAATATGTAGACTGCCCTTTCAGTAAGATGACTGTGCCTGCATACTCCCAGTTGAATATCAGTGAGCTAGACTACTTGTACATAACTGCATGGTTGAATTTTAAGGTGACGGGTAGTAAATGATCTTGTTAAAAGGTTGTTCTTAAGTAATAAATCAAATTGAAAGAGTTTAGTTCTGTTAGTAACAAATCTTAACAATGATATGATGGTAGATGAAGAGAAATTCTCAGGAAACTTGCACAAATCCATGTTTGTTGGGGGTCGATAAAGGTGTAAAATGTAAATCGTCAATAAGTGTTATGGTTCCTCTATGCAATACCATTTAGTAATGTGCTGATACCACTGCATAGTAGTAATGAAAAATTTTATACCTGGGTGTCTTCTAAACCTGCTTAGATTATCAGACAATGAACACCTGCAGTCTAACTTAACTTATTTTGATTCGTACAACACTTTCAGAAATTTATGTAAGGTACATGTCTGACTGAGAAGCATTCCTTGAATAACGTCATTTCATTACAAAAAAAAATACCTAATGACGTCATTATTGCTGTGTAAAAACGAATTACTGATTAGTGTGTACGCGTTACACCTGGTAACCACGTTTTTATGTACGTACCGATCTTAAGGGTTAAAAATGATTAATCTCGGTCGCAGCAAGGGCTACTACATGAAAGAAATCGTGACAATGTGTCAGAAATGGATGCGACGGTATCGTGCAATAAAAAATGCTGAATTATTTCAGTAACAACGTAAAGATAAGATGATGCAACTACATATTTGTCTTTTTGTTGTTGTTTTGCCAAGCACGTGCGAGGGTGTATTATACTTATTATACAAAATGTTCATAAATGTTTTTGGATTCCCAGTCAATCTAATTTTGATGTGCCGCATTGTTGATTTATTTCAACAACTAATACATATTTGTTTTCGGTCATTTGTCAATTGCAAATGTCATTGCCCAGCATTTAACAATTTAGTTAATCTTGTGCTGAAATTTGTTGTATTGTTTCACATTTTTTCTCTCTAATTGTACGAAAAAGTCTTTTTCAAGACTAAAGTTGTAGGTTTATTAACAACTAATTTTACCTTATTAATTCTTAAAAAACATGAGATTAGGCAACCATCATAACAACGATGCAATGCGTGTAACGTGACAAACATTCTAATACATATCCTGTTTTTCAAAAGGCGGCAAATGCAGCCACAAGCATGATTTCACAGTCCACTGGGCCCAAAAACATTTATGAACACTGTAGATGCTCGTAAATAATAATGTAGCAATCAAGAGCGTAATGACTCATGGCGAAGTAATGAAATTACTGTTGCCCAAATAGCATGTTCAACGTCCACGCGATTGAACATAATAAAACTTTGTATGGGACTGGAGTAACCCATATAGTACCGGATGTAAATTGGTCTATACTTCGTCTAAATATTTTTGGACGTAGATGAATGTCCAAACTTGTGACAAATATACTCCTGTGGACGTTAATTAACCAAAAATTGGATGTCCGATAAACGTCCATGTGTTATATCAGTAATCGCGATTACGCCCTGCTAGCATCTATTTATCATTATGCACTGCTAGTAATCGCTTGCTTGCTCTCAGACGATTTTTAAAGTATTATGCGTTAATATCGATAACAGATTTGAAAAGCAACCTCCTTTTCTTTACATAAAATTCAAATGTAGCTATTTACTTATGTCACGTAATAGTAATAGTAGTCGACAACAGAATACGAAAACGCTGTCACATGTCAACCAATCAGGAGTTTTTTAATTGGTAGCACGGTAGTGTGCTACTTGCTCCTGGTCACAAGTAATAATAGTTGCTGCCACTGTTTTTTTTTAATGCAATACCCTGTAGATCAGTGTTGCCAACTCTAAAATGTACAAAGCCAACTACGTTTTGCTTAAGTTAGTTTACATGTTGCTATGATTATTATTCGTTGGCCAAGGTTACTACATATTTGCTACCGGTTGTTTTTTTATGGTACGGGAACTCGGTTCATGGTGCTGAAACCAACAAAAATAGAAACCCTATAGTAGGTATTTTCAACAAACTCCGAAAGGAGTCGTTACTGAATTTGTGAAGTCTGTCTGTACGCATTTTTTTTTAAATTATGAAATTTCAGCTTCAGATTTGGATTCTACATCAAAAACTCAAGACGACGTGGTGTCTTCGTTTTTTTGATATCTCTTCGGGAACATGGTCAAAATGGCCTCTGAAATTTGAAAAATTTTCAAAAATTTTGTTTTTACTTTAGAATCGTATTCTACTTCAAAAAATTAGACATACATATATTTTTAGTTTTTTGATATCACCTCGGGAACATAGTCAAAATGGCCGCCAAAAAAACAAAGCAGAGTTCGTTGTGGTTATGCTTTGCATTCCCAGATGTTTCAAGCTTAGCAACTATTTTAGCAGTTGTAGGACATTCATTTCAAAGTCAGCTCCAAATATGACGTGCGAATGCGATATTTCTATATTATTACTTATTTCAAATTTATCTTACACAAAACTTTAACATATTAAATATTAACGATGGAAAAAGAATTGTGCAGAATCTTCCTTAAAAAAAAAAGTTAATTACTGAAAGAAAAAAAAGTCACTACTTTAGGCCAAATTAGCATCGAAATGTTGCTATGGGTAACGGAATTTCGCTACGGTTGGCAATACTGTATAATGACAGTAAATTCATCGATAGGTAACGGAAACAGAAAAAGGTTTACAACAAATAATGGGCTTGTTGCATGTGTCAGATGTATCAATTTTGTTACAAGTCGTGTATTCTACATTAAATAAGGACTACTTATTTATGTTTATAAAAGCAGTCTTTGTTTTCATTTTTAAATGGCATTAAATGAGATTGTAATTAAACTTAAATGTCGCGCTCAGAAACTCCAATCAGATTATTGTTGTATTGCTAATTTTTTCTACATCAATTTGTGGAGAATTACACAAATTCACTTTTAACAAATTCTACTTTTGTTTTTAAATGTTATTATTAGAATAGTGATAAAAAGAAATGAAAAAGACGCAACACAGGCTTATACAAGCACGTAACGTAAAATAATTCGAAGGTTTATGTTAGGTTAGGTTGCAAACAGATTAAAATACCGGCAATGCTGCCGGCGCTGTGACTACAGCTGCGATGGTCGATGACGTCAGCTACCATCAAAAATTTAAACTTTTTAAATTTATTTCTTCGTGTTTCCGTGGTTTAAAAAAATGAAAAAAATAATTTAGACTACTTATAATGAACTTTTATATGTATGTACGTAAAATCAAAAATTGCGAAATGAGTGTATTGCAATGACCGAAGAATAAGAGAATATCAAATTATATAGAGGGTACCATTTAAAAAAGCAATAAATCAGTGTGCCATTTTTTATCGAGCAATATAATACTAGTTACAAAAATAATCTTAAAATGTAGAAGTAATTTTCTGTTGCATGCTACTAAAATTTTTGATTTTTTTACAACTAATAAAATAATTAAGGCCGTAACCAGAGAGGGAGTTGTGGGAATTCAATTAAGCAGACTGTTGTAGTCCAGTGCGGGGGTTTTACGTCCCCATATAGTAATCATGGTATTGTAATAATAATGTGTAACATCTCGCCCAGAAAAATATTTCAGGCTACGACTGACTGTTAACTTGTTCTGCGTACTACATTCTGAAAATGTGCGATTCGTTCTATGAGTAAATAATGACCATAGTAGTAGCGTAGTAGTCGAATGTCTGCGAGGATAAGTACATTATTTTGCTTGTAGTAAGATTACAATTAAACGAAAGCAGTTGTTGTCATTTAGCTCCTATATTAGTCAGCACTATTATGTTTAAAAAAATATCTGATTCGAAGTTAAAGAATTTTTCAGGAAGAGATTGCCCCCCCGTAGTGCGACGCTCATGGTAATGTTTGTTTATATATTTTGTAGCTGCTTTTTTTATTTTTGTTTTATATCGAGACAATTTTAGCTGACATGAGTACCTAGACTACTACACCACACTTTTATATTTCAATCTCGTAAACTCATTTTTAAGAATTTTTCAATTTCAAAAATGATTTATTTCTCCAAAAAACTGTTAACGTGAAAATTCGATGTTTGTTTACCTACACCATTTCTGTGGTAGAGTGGTTTATGCTATCATTCATTTTCATTTGTTTTTAGTGAGTTATAGGTTGATAAACACTTAAAAAACAAAAACAAAAAATTAACATGCGTTAACTTGTTCTATTTGTCATTAATCATTATTTTGCATTGCTGATTTCTCTGCAGGTAAAAATAAAAAGCAAACAACAAATCCTTAAAAGGTTCTCTCTTACTTTTTTATTGTTTGAGTTTGTTTTAAGTGCCTCTTGTAATTGAAAACTTTAAAACACTTATGAAATTCTACTATTTTATTAAATCGAACAAAACAAAAAAGTAACCAATCAACCAGTGACTTAAAATGTAAATATTTACAAATGTTATTTTTATTACGAAAAAATAATCAACCACAGGGTTATTACCCCCTACTTTATCCAGTTCTTTATTAAGCGTTATATTTTTAATGTTTCTCCCTCCACCCTTAAACGTAATAAATCAAATTTTTTCTTTATTCCAAACAAAGTGTAGACGACATCGTTAAACATCGTTTGTGCTCGTAATGAAGCAATCGAGGGGGAAGAAAATGGCGGACGTTATAAGATATCCAACGATTTGCAGCTGTGGATGTATAGCAGCACGGTGCAGGGCTATGTGTAATGCGTTTTCATTGATTTAGTGCAGATTGGCAATACAAATCAACCCATATTGCGACCATATTCATCAAGTAAGGTACGTAGAACATGTTGATGTTAATATAATACACTTTTATCGGGACATGAGTGATATTTTAAGGAAATTTTGATTTTGATCGTTTCCTCTGCAGTAAGATGTATGTTTAGTTCGTAGTGCGCATGTTACAGTTTTATATTTGCGGGAGTAATGCAATACAAAAACAAGAATTAAGATTTAATATAATAATTTATTGTAGTAATGAAGAGTTAAATTAATTAATTCGGCTTCATAAGTTTAGAATTGGGAAAATATTTGAAGGACTACTTGGAGATTTTTGAACGTCGTTTTAATTTATTTGAAAGTTTTGAAGAGCGCCAAAACGTATCGGTGACGTTTTCGTTTATTTTGTAAATTCGAAACACGTTTTTTTTACTTTTCGCTTCTGACATAATTTTCGCACTTCAATAAATTTTATGAATAGACTTATCGAATTTATTCCAACTAGTTTTGATATGCAAATAGGTAAGATTTGATAAATAATGTAGGTATCGTTTGTAAATTTCAAATTCAATTGTTTAAATAGTTTTTTAATCAATTTTAATTATTGCTTGTAAGTAGTATCAGAGAATTAAAAAAAAGTTAGAATGGCCTTTTTATGTTCACTAATCCTCATTGTAATTGCTTACTCTGTGTGACGTAGTAGCATTTGGTAATAAATAATGATTTATTTACAATTAGGGTCTTTCGAAAAGTTAGAACTTTTTAATCCGCTTTTATTGGTAAGTAGGTATATTATAATAGGACGGAGGACGGTGTTGGAATTAGTTAATCATGGCTGCTTTATATTTGTGTGCTCTTTAATCTCTTTGTCACTATTTTTTCCAATTACATCTTCAAATCTTCATAATGGTTATTTAGTTTGTGACGTAAAGCAACTGTTGTTAAGTTTTACTACATGACTTCCTACATTAAAGAGAGAAAATTAATAAATGGCATTCAATATCCGGTATTCATTGAATTTGTTATTAAAAAAAGTAAATAAAAATTTAAGAACCAAACAAATTTAATTAAGAAACAGTTGAATGATAAATTAATAATTTAAGCATTATGATTTTGCGAATTACTTTAATGGAATGGTTATTACGAAACGTGCCCAATATTTAATGCTTGAAAAAATGTTAAGTTACGTCACAATATTTAAAATGTTGAGGCAGGTTTATTAGTTATAGGATGTAACAGAATTATTGGACATTGTTTAGAGACCGTATTATAGTACTCATCAAACAAAGAAAAAGTTCAAGCAAACATTTCTGGGAAAACTTAATTCCGCAGATACAAAAAACTCGTGGAAGTTTTTCCGTGTAGAAGTAAGTGACAGACGGGGTTAATATTTGGTTTGCTTTTTGGTGTGAAATATTAGTTTAGTCTTATTTTTCTCTTCAGACAATAATAGCTAGTTTGCGTGTAAATTTGTGCATTGTCTTTACAGCGAGTTTTTCATTTTTTTTGTCTTCCAATTAATCTTGTGTTTCCTGGTCTTCGTTCTATCCCATTATTTTGTTATTTTATGTATGTATAATATAGTATTTGAGATTTGAAATGGATAAGTAGGCAATATAAATTTATATTGGACGCTTTTATATTACTGATGAATACGAGATATGTATGCACTTGTTTAGTGTTAGTTTAAAAGGCAGTTTATAGCAATCTCTAAGTTTTTAGTTTGAAATCGTTGAAATTCCTTCTTATGATGATCCGAGTCTATCCAAACGTTTCCTTAGTAATGGAATGCAAGGGTTGATATCACTAACCGGTTCTTTTTGTTAAATCAATCACTGGCCAGTTTTTACTTTAGAATAAGTCAATTTCACAAGGGCCTTTTCCGATAAAACTTGAAAAGTTTAAAAAACCAGTAAAATCAAATCAAAAACGGAAATCATTTTTCAATCAAACCGGTTTAGGAAACAAACGCCCCAAGGGCTTAGTTGTAACACAATTACGGGAAATTTTCCATAATTAAATTCGAAAACGCCGAATCGATCTTTATGATTCGTATGGATACGGTGGTCTATTATCTAGTTTAACGACTCTGATCGATTGCGGTGATATTCATTTTTGTTACTGTAATGAAAAAGCGAAAAAGGCAATTGAGATATTATGGGCAAAAATTGAGGGTCTATGAATAAAACTTCTCTTTTTGGAATGAGGGATATTTCTATCTGACCGAATTTCGATTCGGAAATATTGAAATGACAATGGGGTTTAACCCATGATACATCAAGATGAGATTTCAACACTAGAAGAGCATTCTTTATGACATTAAGCGAAAAAACGACCAAAATAATTCGAATTCTCATCGGAATTTCCCGCAAACTAGCATTGTTACTTATGAACACTCGACTCTACTTCCTGCCTTCCTGGCCCATAATGTTTCAACTGCATTTTTATCTTTTCAACGGTAGGTGTCATCACTATCGACCGAAATTATTAAGTAGAAATTGCTCGCTCTTCTTTCATAACTATAATCGAGGAACTCTACAAGCCTTTCTTTAACGTTATTTTGGGCAAGGTTCCAAAATGGCAAGAGTTACATACAAGTTGTAACAGCGGCACTAAAGAGCTAACATGATCTTCAGAAAAATAGTGCGAGGTGTTTTTTATCCTCAAATGATAATTACGATACTAAATTTGGCCGAAACTGTAGGAATCAAGTTTCTAAGCTGAACCAAGAAATATTTAAAATGGTCGCGTTGTACAACAATGAATCGCAAGTTGTAAAACTTCCGACTATTAATATACCTAAATCTAGTGATGGTAGTTGCTTACAATGCTTTTAATCTTCTCGTACAAAATCTCCCGGAGAAATCAGTTTGTTCGAATAGATCTTCTTGACCTTTCAAAGATCGTTGACATGTTCTATTTGTAACTTTCCAAAATTGCAGTAGGATATTGCTTGTTTCTGTTTGCATCAGGGGGAGACTTGAATAATATTCTATGTAAATATTGGAAGTTCGATATGGAATATTTAAGTCTTATCCTAGTTAAAGAGGCCTGTTTGAATAAACGAACAGTCGGACTTTGTTATTCTTCATTGTTTTTGCAGGTTTTGAGTTTTTGCCAATCTCTAATTCTTTATAGGACTTCAGTTTCTTGTAAATCAGCAGGTTCTTGTAAGTCTATAGGTTCTTGCAAGACTCTGGTACTTTTCCTTTTCAAAACTCTCGTGGACTTTTTAGTTTTTTTTTGGGCTTCTGAATCAAGATCATAATTCTAGCAGCCTTCTGCTGTAACTAATAAAATTGCGTGAAGATGCTCCCAGACTACACGTGCAAACAGTCACAGCAGGGTGTCCACACTATGGGGAAGAGCCGGACTATTGCCATCTAGTTTAACCCTTTTCCCCGTTTGTTTCTGTTGCTATCGTCCCATTACTGATCCCCACCATCACAGTGCGCGTGTGTGGTTGGTCATGTGTATTCGCCGTTATTTTATGTCTACATAATTACCAGAATCGCTGGCAATCCGGACACATACTCTTCTTGATGGTGCAATTTTGCCAACGTCTTCTACATTGCAAGTGATCAACCTTCTCACACCGTCTTTTATCGATGCTCATCACTTTGGTCGGCACACTAAAGTCTACGAAATCAGCAATACGGGCATATTTTCTACACCAAACGCCGCTGTTCCACATCATTAATGAAGCTGGCAACCACAGCTGTATAAATCTACTGTTACAACCATCATCTTCATGGGAGAAAGAAAATTGGAGCAATTAGGAGCAACCACGTGAAACTGTCTTACTTCGACGTCACTTTATAACCAATGCCCAAAGGTGAAGAGAAGCTGGATTTTTAGAACGTTGAAGGGCAAAGAAGTTTTACAACTTCGTGTATTAACTTGGACAGGTTGACACAATATTTTTCCTCAAGAATGGAAGGGCTGCATAAAAAACATTTAAGATGCGCAAGAATGATTTAATGTTTTTAACCGCCCTATTAAATTGAAAACAAAAGAATAGAAAGTTACAGAGAAAAGTGTTTTATAAAGAAATCTGTAAGTTACGAGATACAGTACAACGCCCTCTATTGATAAATTTAAGCAGAATCGTTATAAAACAATTTAATTCGTCACAATCCAATTTCTCCATTTAGAGAGATGTAAACTTTGTAGCAGCGAATTTTGCATCAAACTAAAATTACCAACCGAACTATGCTACTTTTCTAAAATTACCCTGTATACAGTGTGTTCCAATTTCGATGCTCACTATTGGGGTCTCGGAAATTGTAAGAGATACGAAGTCGGTTAAATTAGAACAGTTTTGGCTATTTTGGAGATCAGTTTACGTATGCTTTTGTTTTTTCAAAAAGTTCACGGCTTACTAGATATTTGCTAAAAAACGAAATTAGCTTAGTGTGCCATGGCTTTAAACATATGAAAATCATTGGTTTTTGTCAGATAAATTACATTTATTATGTAACAAATGCTAAAACAAAACAAAAGACGTTTTTAATATAATTTACTGAGCATTCACAGAGAGCATCAAATAAGCAGCTAATGCCCTATGAAAGCGTATTTATTTTGTTTTAGCAATTTGTGCATAACAAATGAATTTCTTTGATAAAACTCTACGACTTTGTGTGTTAGATGTCATGGTATACGATGATGAAAAATGATTTTCATTTCATAACTCGGTAAAACAAAAGAATAGCTATGTCAAACTATGTATCATTGAAAAGCATTTAAGGCGTGCAGTTCAGTAATGTGGAAATCAAGTAAATTTGGATTTACGTTTCACCGCCGAAATAAAACAAAAGACAATTGCGAAAATAATTTTTTTGCCCGTTCCTGAGATATTTCACTTAAAAAAAAAATAAGATAATCTCGTTTTTAACAAATATCTAGTAAGCCGTGAACTTTTTTGAAAAAACAAAAGCATAAGTAAACTGATCTCCAAAATAGCCAAAACTTTTCTAATTTAACCGACTCCGTATCTCTTACAATTTCCGAGATCCCAATAGTGAGCATTGAAATTGGGACACACTGTATAGTGTAGGACTAAACTTTATCTCTAGCAATTGGAGACAAATTCATAACCTTCTTTCTTCATTAACTTTTGAACCGCTCAAGAATATAGTTTGATTAAGCGTCTTGTTCTTATTCTAAGTATTACTGTTATGGAGTTCCACAAGGTAAGTCAAAAATTTTATAATCTATATAGTATATTGTGTACAAGTTAAAGCTAAGATCTTCAACGCCTATTAATTTTTTTTCTTTGGATTCCGAGTGAGTACAGATTCCAAATGTGCGAAAATATACAGGATGTTCCACTTTTGAGAGTTGCCTTTTAGTGCTTGAATATGTACATAGAAAGCTATGGAAATAACTCACTGATATAATGCTTCAAGCCAGAAGTTTCTGTCTTATTTCATATTAAAGTTATAACGTGTTCTCGTTAAACAAATACCTTTTATAAAAACACAAAAGCTCGTCTTCAGCCAAAGTTAAAATTTTCCTAGGGAAGCTAAAAACAAGAATGTAAATTTATATCAATACTAGCTTTGGAGAAACAAAGTAAGGAAAATCACACAAAGATCTTGGAAGGATCACCGGCTTTTCAGAATTGAGTAATTGCTTGTGGCGTGCAACACTTTATTATTTTACTCAAAATCCCCATCTCTACAAAGCGCGTAATCCACTATAAAATACAGAGGTCACTTAAATACTAACCCCCTATTTAATAGTTGTCTAATTCATCATTAAACGAAGAGAAACGTATAACATGAGACAATCATTTTAGCTAAAAACCAATAAGAGGAGTAAATATGAATGTGAATAATTTTAGTGTGTTTTTGTTTTAATTATAAATTTACATGTTAAGTCTTCAATAATTCAATGTAAAAACAAGTGAAAGTCTATAAAATAAGACTAAATTCTTACAAAACGTTTAATCCTTGAATCATTATCATCAGTCTGCGTAATTACCTTCTTTAAATTTTTAGAGAGATTTTAGTCTATTACCCCCTGTAATGACCAGCTAACGTGGGGGAAGCGCGCCGCGTCAAGGTGCATTAATCACACTCGAACTCGTCCATTCGTAGGTAACAAAATGTGCTTTACCACACTATAATAAATTGCAATAAGAATATTGTAAGTATTTTGATTAAATAAAAATAAGAATTTTCTCGTGTTCGATTTTTATCTTCATAATTTTGGAAAAATGATGACGTAGCTAACAGCTTTTTATGAGACGGTGGTTATATTTGTTTTACAGGATATCTGATGTAATAATATTCGAAAAGCAATGCGAATGAAAATGTACGAAAAACTCATTTGACATTTTAATTTCAATTTCTATATACCAAAAATGATTTTTAATGAGATTACAAAATATCCGTAATTTACTCGCGTTAGCTTCGGGTAGAAAAATATAAAACGTAGTATAAAAATGTTTTCATGAAAAACATTACCATTACGTTTTTCACAATAGAAGAAAGGTTAAACTGCCATTTTCCTTAATCCTTTGCTATAAAAGAAAACTCTAATTCTGATGATGTCAGCGATATGACGTTATTGTCGCTTTTCTTCTATCTGAATGGAACTAATAAGACTTATTACTTATTAAGGAGTGGCGGCGTGTATTTTGATTAAAATAAATTTTACCAAGTAACTTCTTTTTTTATGATTTCCATTCATTCTTAATATCGAATGTAACAATTAAGACATTAATTATTGCTTTCAATTGGTTACAGGTATGTATATTTGAGATTCTTTAGAAATTCCATTTAAAATAAATCTATTGAGATGAAAATAAGGATAAAATTATCTGTGAATCTTTTGTTAGCGAAGAGGCATTTTAAAATTTTCTTTGCAGCTATTAAAGATGAACCGTAAAATTAATATGATGTTGAATTTTAGTGGTCCAGTTCTAAATCCAAAAACCAACCATAAAAATCTAGTTGGGCAATGATTAATAAAAGAACTTTGTTATTGGTTTACTTATTTTTATTATATGATTATATAGACCGTTTTGTTTAAAATTCAGGTCGAATTATGAAGGATTCTTGAATTTCATCTTGATACCTTGAATAGTTCTCAAATAATGTAGTGTAGAACGATAAAGGGAACAGCCTGTACAATTTAATAGCTGCTTTAAGAATTATAAGCTTGAATGAGCCTTCACGGATTGAGACAATAGCGCTAATTTTCTTTGGCATGAACTACATATATAATTGGCATGACTGTCAGCGGATGGTTTTGAATCTTTATTCTGTGAATCAACAATGTTTAATGTTACCAATCAAGAAAGAAAAAACAAAAAACAAGAAATGGTGCATGTGGACGTGCAACTAGACCCATAGACTTATTATGTTTTGGATGCGACTAGTTAATCTGTTACCTGCTATTTTGGCCTTTTGCTAATTAATTCGATCCAATCATATTAAAGTCTATTCTTCAAGATTTCTAATGTTTGATTTCAAAATAAAAACTTAAATCAAAAAAAGTTTTTTATTATAAATCTATCGAAAGTGCAACTTCCATGTTCAGTATTTCACTTTGACAGATTGTTCCCACTCTCAACCTTTTGAGTTGCCCCCTAAAGTTATTTCAAACCAACTGTTTTTAGGATACTAAAGTAGATGCACCCATTAAGTCGTGCACACGGGTTCAATAGTATTATAGTTTTATAATAAATATCTAGTTAAAACAACCAGTTGTTTTTATTTAATTCTAATTGTCTTTGCCTTCTATTTTAGAAAAGGAAAAACTTGCGAGTAATCAACTCTGTAAAGCGTAACATTTTTCAGAAATCTTGTTCAACTCTCCAGGTTTTTGAAGTTCTTAAATTTACCCCAAAACATTTACTATTGGTAACTGCAGATGTTTATCAAGTTTGAAACTACAGCAATGAGCGTGTAAGGGAAATTATTTTGCAACCATTTGTGAAAAATTCTTCTGAAGCCCTTATCCTTCATAAAACCTTCTGGGGAAACTTTCCAAGTTACTTTATTTGCTAGAGGTTTTATGATGTGTTACATCATCTTTTTTATTTATTTATTTGTTTATTTTACATACGAGTAACATCAGGGAAATCCAACAGGAATTTTATGAACAGGCTACACTACACTTGTATTAAAATAGAATGCTAAAGTAGGCAATAAAAATGAAGGCAAAGAGGGAGTGGTGGGAAAACACGGAATTGGAACAATGAATGAAAACGGAGAAAGGTTAATTCTGCACTATAAATAACTTAGACTTAATGACAGGAAGAACACTATTTAAACACAAAGATTTACCTAAGGCGATATGGACGGTATTCAGAGGAAAACCAAAAAATCAAATGGATCACGTAAGTATTCAACTACAATGAAGAAATTCTTTACAAGATGTCAAGGTAATGAGAGGAGCGGATATTGGGTCATACCACGAATTAGTCAGAACAAAACTGAAACTTAGCCTTAAAGCATACAAGATTGGCAGACAAGAACATGAAAAGTCTAAAACAAGAAAGCTTGTGGAAAATAGAGAAAATGATAGAACCAGTTTCAAACGAGACTTGACAACTAGAATGAGAAAAATAGAAGAACTAGAGAAATATAGCACAGAAGAATTATGGCAAAAATACAAACAAGCACTAAAGAGTACGGCAACCATAACTATTGATTTGCAAAAAGAGTACAGACCAAATATAACTAACAAAAAAAATCAAAGAAAGAAAAATAATAAAGACACATTATTTGTGCAACTAATGCAGATCACAAGAAAAGATTGGAAAAAGAATACCAAGAGAAGGATAAAGACAAAAGATGTGCAAGAAGGCACAATATGAGAAGTCGATACAAAATAACAAAAACTATAACCAGCAAAATACATCTGGGAATGCAAAGCATAACCACAACGAACTCCTGTTGTGTTACTTTTTTCAAATTCTGGCGGCCATTTTGACCATGTTCCCGTGGTGATATCAAAAAATTAAAAGTATACGTTTATCTTATTTTTGATGTAGAATACGATTCTAAAGTAAAAAGAAATTTTTTGACAATTTTCCAAGTTTCGGCGGCCATTTTGACCATGTTCTCGAAGAGTTATCAAAAAAACGAAGATACCACGTGGTCTTTAGTTTTTGATGTGGAATCCAAGTCCGAAGTCAAAATTTCAAAATTTGACAAAAAATGCAGACAGACAGACTTTACAAATTTAGTAACGACTCCTTTGGAGTTCGTTGAATATACACAAGTAAGAAGGGTAATATGGTGAAATGGGAAAAGTATACAGAATACATGAAGATATAAAAAGTGGATGAAATATTTCAGTGAGATATATGAAGAGAAAGAAATTATAGAAGAAATAAAAGAAAGGGAAGATGAATCGAAGTTCGGATGGCTAGATAAACACTAAGAAGAATTTACAAAAGAGGAAATAAGGAAAGCAATTCCTACTTTGAGGAATGGCAAAGCAGGTGGAATAAATGATATTCTCTCAAAATTAATTTAAGCAAACAATATTTGCATATTTAATATGAAACTATTGATAAAAGTAATAGAATTCTAGAAAGTATGAAAGAAAGAATTGATAGGGGAAACCAGGCAGGTTTCAGAACTAGAAAGTTGTGCGCTGATGAAATATGCATCCTAGAAATAATAAATAGCAGAAATGAGAGAAGTGTATATTACTCTTTGAACGAGCAATAACTATGCAGTTAAATAGAACATTACCCTAGACTTACAGACTTCTTCATTATAATTATAATTAGATTAGGAGAAACACCAAAGATCAGAAAACAGGAATAAATTGAATGATTTTTAAGAAAATAGAACACTTAGCATTTGTAGATGGTATCTGCTTGATCGTGCGTGACAAAGAAATTGCATACACATGCAAGAAAGACTAACAAATTGATAAACATAGGCTAAAAATAAATGCAAGGAAAACAAAGATGCTAACAGAAGAGATCAATGAAGGAAAAGAAATAAATATACTACAAGGCATGGAAATTGAAGAAGATGAAGAATGAAAAAGGCGGAAGCGGCAAGCAGAAAATGCATTCAAACAACATTTCAAGAAAAACCAAGCTCAAACTCTTTAGGTCAAATGAGACGTGGACTGAAAATAAAATGAACATTAAAAACTTCAAGCCTTCATGAATAAGTACCTGAGAATTGTATGCAATATCCTTTGACCTGAGAAAATAAGAAATGAAGAACTATGGAGTCTTATGAAGAAAGAAAAAATTGAAATTAGATACAATAAAAAAACTAAAATGAAAATGGATTAGTTACATACTATGAAACTGGTATAACATGACAAGCCTTTGACTTCGATACTACCAGTAACAGAAAAGTTGGAAGGTCAAAAAATACATGAAGAGGTATTAACAGAGAATACAATGGTGCAAAAAGGATAAAGAGAACTGGTTAAGTGCATTGCACAGCAACCGATCCATGATGCAATCACATCATCCCAAAACATTGTGGATGAAACGCCTTTGAGCGTCTAGTAGTAGGAATTTCTAAGTTTATATGGTATAGGTGGATCATAATTATTTGGAAAAATATTTGACTGTGAGATATCTGATATATGATATCTATTGAACATGGATTTCCTTATCCTTTTCTGCCGAGGAGTAAGTATTGTAAAGGTTACTTTCATGACGTTCAGTGATTTTTGATATGATTCTAACTTATGAAAGTGACTGTTGTCAATTGACATACTTGAGAGTAATGATAGGCATCGAAAATTGTTTCTAATGTAGGCACACCATGCAAATGTACGGACAACTTGAGTATAGTTTTGATGATCAAGAGCCAAAAACAGTCACTGAAAATCTTTTACAGATTTTAACACCTTGAGCTTTGCTTAAGGCCCATATCCAAAACTATTATTCATTCATGAATACAAGTTGACTTGCCAAAATACAACAACTCTGTGCAGAAACATTTTGAGTATCATTATTGGTTCCTTTACCAGAAGACGTATGTGTAACTGCCAAAGGAATCTGTCCCTTGTCTTTGTAACTCATTAATAATTCTAATAATCAGCAGTAATTCTGAAAGGTTAGTATTATCCTGCTTCATTGCCAATTTAAGATTTTTGACGAACTGCCAAACCATTTTAATTTATTAGTATTAAATACTTAAAAGTCACATTCTTTCATTATAATTATCAGTAATTCCTCAAATGAATTGTGATGTAGTGGGTTTTACAAAAACTCAAAATGGCAGAACTATAGTAACTTTTTCCTATAATCTGAAAATGAACTGTATATGATATTATCCACACAGTCTACCAGGTAAACATTTAAAGCAAGGGTTTTAACCAAAGTTTAGTTGTATCTCACATAAAAAAAGTTATCCTTAGTAGTTAATAGAATTGTCCATCTCTTTTAGACTATTATGATTCGTATTTTCAAATATGACTTTGTTTGAGTATTCTTTATCTTCGCATTTTCTAATTCTTTAGAGCAAACAATACAAGTAACTTTATTATTTTCTCTTCTTTGCAAAGTGGTATATTTCTACATAATGCCCGTTTCTAATACGTTTATTGTGTAATATCTCTACCACCTTGAAGGTGCTTTTAAACAGAATGATTTTTTATATTTCACATTTATTAAAATTCAAATACAATTCATACCATAAAAAAATGTTCTTGACAGGTCAATCTTATACTGACATTATTGTAGGCAATTTAATTTGAATTTTCATTGATTTTTAGATTTCATTGTAAACAATATCCATAGTAAAAGTAAACAAGGCCATAACCATTTACAATTTCTAAATAGTTGATTTCTTTAACATAAATACCTCAAGAATTAATTAAATCTACTCTTAAATCTAATTATTACAATCTGAATTTTTATTTTCAGATTTAAAATGTCTCAAATGCAAACAATCCCAATGTTGGATCACAATGCCAAACCTCACAATAAAAATCATCGTAGAGAATCCGATTTTGGTTTAAATCAAAAAAAGAAACAAAGAAATATGAAGAATGGTAGAAAACGTTCGAAGAGTTTTTCTGGAGGAGGACTCGGTAAAATAAAAAGTATGAGGCCCGTTTTACCTACAAGATTTTTATTAGGTGGTAATATTCGAGATCCGCTAAATCTTAACAGTTTACAAGATGAAGAAGTAAACCGAGCCATGAATGCTGTAACACCAAAATCATCACCAATTCCAACACCACCACAAAGAAAAGGTCAAGTGGAAGTTATAATTCCACCAAATATAAACGATCCGTTAAATTTAGATTGTGCAGATGATGCTGAATATGAGCAACAATTGTGCTCGCCAGTAAAAAAATGTCGAAAAAAGCGTATAAGAAAGAAGAGGACTTCTTCTGGTACATCTGAAGTTGCTGACGCTGAAATTAGTGGTTACATTGAAGCAAAAACTCCTGAAAGTAATGCGGATTCTGCTAAGATACCAGAAGTTGTGAATGAAAATATTATAATAAAAGCAAAAGAAAATAAAGATCTCACATTGGAATTAGGTCCTAAAAAAGATAAAAATAAACGTAAATCGGAAGAACATCACAAGGACAATGTTAAAAAGTTAAAATATTCAATGGATAAAATTGTTAGTCCAGTTGTACCTCAACCTGGTGCTTGGTTTAAACGTAATAATAGTAGGAGAGAACATCGTGGTGTGAATAGGCAACAAACTAATGAAAATCAAAAGATACCCGATTTTAAAGAAAAGAATAAACAGTTTCAATATGGAAATTATAATAGGTAAGAATGTCTTGGTTTTATTTTTATCATATAAGGTAATAAAATATACTCGATAGGTTATGTTGATATTTAACAACTGTGTATGCTTTATGTACTTTTTACTTAGTATTTTCTTATCTATTAATATACTTTTTATTCTTGACAAATAAAACTATAAATTCTTTTTATTTAACTTGATTGCATCAGATTTATTTTATTATAAATTGATATTTAATTAAAAAGCTGTAAAATAGGAAAAGGATAATATTTTGGCACTTGCTAAAGAATTAAATAGTGAGGTTATTGCTCAAAAAGTAAGCTGAGAATAATTTAAAAAAAAACAAAAACTGTTAGGAAGATAATTGTTTTCTAGCTTTATTCATTATTTTCATCTAATTAATTTTGTATATTTATTTTTAGATATTATGGTTATCGAAACCAGCATAGTGAGGTAGATCTTCGTTTGTTATGTTTTACAAATCATAGAGAACTGTTTGAAGGTAAAGATATTTTAGATATTGGCTGTAATATAGGACACATAACTTTGTCGGTGGCTAGAGATTTTGGTGCAAAAAGTGTGATTGGTATAGATATTGATAAGAAGTTGATAGAAATTGCTCGGAAAAATATCAAACACTATGTGAAAAGTTCAGAAACACCACCACATAACGATGACGAGCAAACGGATTTAAAAAAGAAAAGTAGTGAGTTTTACCCAATTTCCATGCCTATATTATATGGGCCTATTGAAATTCCAGGATTTACTAAGGAAAGTAGTAGTCCGAGATTTCCTAACAATGTTACTTTCAAATATGTAAGTATTAAAATAATTTTCCTTTCTTTTATTATTATTATTATTATTATTATTATTACTTTTATTAATTTTGGTTTATCTAGAGTAGAAATTTTAAAAAGTCCAAAGGTAAGATAAGATTTTTTTATATTAAAAAATAATAAAAGAATGACTAATTAAACAAATAAATCTAAATATTCTAATATTGTTTACTTCTAGGGTAATTACGTACTAGAAGATGATTCGTTATTGAGCTTAGAGCAACCTCAGTTTGACGTAATTTTATGTTTGAGCATCACAAAATGGATTCATTTAAATTGGGGTGATGCAGGTATCAAACAGGCATTTCGAAGGATGTATTCTCAATTACGGCCCGGTGGAAAGTTAGTACTAGAACCTCAGAATTGGGCAAGCTATAAGGGCAAGAAAAAATTGACTGTAAGTAAAAATGTTGCAATTTCTATTTCAAAGACTCTTAATGGTATTAGTTGAACAAGATTTGAATAATACTTAATAATGGATAAAACAAGTCTGAGTAGACTTCTTAGAATTGATAATAATAGCAGATCCAAATGCAACATGAAAAATAATTTGTATTAGTTAGACTGTAAAGAATAATTACTTGACGATTGCATGTAATGTATGTTGTTTTAATAATAATATGTCAGGTATACCATAATTATAAAGACAATTACAACATAAAATGCTGCAACATATAACACTAAATGTTCTATCCCATAAAAAGCTTTTTCCTAGTAAATATTGTTTAATTTTTAAATTGTATTTGTCTAAAGTTCTAATTAATTAGCTGTTGTGTTGGCCTTGCTTTCACTGTTGCTAAAACATTCCTGTTTTTGTCTAAAAAAGAACCAGTTCAAAACAAAATACATTAACCTCTCTTCTTTTTAACATGTGTTGTGGCTTGACATTGGCGTATACATGAGAATTAATGTCTTTTTATCTTATGGTTTAGGCGCAAAACTGTGTAGCCTTGATGATATAACTTTTTCGATATTTAATGAAATTGAATTCCAATAAGCAACATAGGATATTCACATGAACAGTTGTGTAGTTATAGCCCAAGAAATAAAACCTTAGAAGCCTACATCAAGCATAAAAATATGACAATCCAAACTTTTTTTTGTTTTATTCATATCTACATGATAATCTAAATCTAAAGTATAGACCTCATTATTTCTGGTTGACCGTAATGATAGTTCTTTCTAGCTAACAATCCTGACCACTATAGTGCAATATTATTATTCGCTTTTGCTAATTTCTGTTTAAACAATCTTAATGCCTCTCATGTTGTATTTATAAGTTTATTACAATTATACATATCAAGCGCTAAACGGCAGGAACTCGTAAATCACAAAATGCAAATTTTATAGAAGATCAAAAAACTATTTAATTAGTCTTAAAATCAATTTTAAATTATTAATTTTTTCATCAGAAATAGAATATATACTTACTTATGAATAAGAAAGAAAATTAACAAAAAACACGTGAAGTAAGAGGTAATGCTTTTAATCGCAAATGAGTTATGAAGTAATGTCATTCAAAAACAAGTTAAAAAGGTTAATGCTTTATTTAAAAAAATATGACTTTCCACAAAATAGATTGTACAAAAGCAAAGAAAAACAAGGAAATATAATATCCAAGTTATTGTGTAATATATCA
>VTPC01090160.1:360028-374022 GCA_011009095.1 Ignelater luminosus
ATTTAATGACAGCTCGATACTCGATTTTGTCCATTTTCACAAAAAAACTCACATCAACTCACTCAAACGACTGTTACATAAAAACTGCGCGTCCAAAATGGCTGAAACTTTGGTGAGTAACTGTCAACAGATGAACAACGAAATTCAGTAGCTTTTATTTACGAGTGCTGCCATCTTCACGTTGAGGTTGGAAACTTTTCAGACCACCCTCGTATATCTGCCGCTTTCACGAAACCTAATTAATTTTATATCCTTGAAATTTTAATCGTGATTAGTTGCATTGGTTTCGGTCACTGACATAACCAAACATAACCTCAACCACAGCATAAAAATCTTACGGAATCAGTAGTTTCACTGGGGCAAAAATTTTGTTGGGTACTTTTTGACGCGTGGTTACTGCGTACTGAACAAAATTCAGTAAACGGTGCCGTACAACAGTTCTGTTAAGTGTTGCAAAAAAACTTCACTAGCGATTTGTACGCCTATGCAAGCTGCGAGTGGTGACAATGTGCAGTCAGAATCTTGGACACAAACATCAAAGACGCCGACAAGTTAAATTACGGTGTGTCATCGCTGGTTGCTGCTCGTTCAGAGCAGCGGCTTTAGACTCGTATACGTCTCTCAAGCTGGATGGGGTTGAAGTTAAAGATGTGGAGTGAACCTGGACGCAGGGGCTCGTCTGCCGGTGTTGAGTGGAGATGTTCCATGGATGTGCAGTTTTCTGTGGTGTTTGAAGGCGGCGTTAGCAAGGTAGTAGAGCCGGCGTGGGAAGCGTGAGGGATTCTTGCGTATCTCTTGAAGACGGCTGCGTTGACTAGATGGTGGTGATGATGAGCCAGGGCTTCTGAGGTTGGATGTCGTGGACGACGACGATGGTGGTGGCCGGTGTTGAAGGAGGAGTGCGAGCGGTGCATTGTGGGATTTTGAAAGTGAGTTGGGTAATTGGTGTTTGGAAGTATAATGTGGTGGGATTTACTAATTTAAATGATTTAAAGGTTTAAATGATTTAAATAGGAATAGGTAAGGTTAATGGAGATAAAACGGTTTTCTTCAGAACCACAAGGAAGGATTAAAAGGTGGGATAAGGAAAGGGCTTATCCAAGGGGTGACGGATTGAAGATGAATTTCTGCAGCAGTGGTGCCTCGGGCCCGAATAACAACGGTGGCGGTGAGGATGCTGGTGCCTGCCCCCCCAGGGCAGGGTTTAGCGGAAGAGGCTGAGAAACTGAGGTTGGTGGCTGCCGGGCCTGTGCCCCAAACCATAACACAGGGTGCCGGCCGCTGGATGGGGTGCAACTGCTACCCGACCTCCCAATCGGGCGAGTTGTCGTTGGTGGGGTTAGCTGCTTACTCTTCATCTTCGATGCATCACCCCAAGGACCGAGACCGGGTCGACTGCACCTCTGCTCACTCGAAGCCGGACTCCGAAGTTAAATTACTGATTTCGTAAGGTTTTTATACTGTGCCTCAACATTTAACATCGTCCGCGTCGACCACAGCGATCGATTTTCAAACCAATTCGTACTTTCAAATTCGTGAACGATCGAGCTAGATGATCTATACTCGATACAGTGTGATGTCACGGTTTTTAAACTATTACGGTTGCCTCGTAAGTCGCCAGCTGATAGATAAATAAAATTAAAATAATTATGTGCACAACGAACGACAGTATATTTAATTCATAAAATCATAACCATCTTCAATAGTGATGTTTTGCAATGTGGCAACAGGAATTGGGTATATTTCCACAGAGGATGAGGATACAGAGAATTCACTTCAATGTAAAAGCCTATGGGAGCATTTCAAAGTTTCAATTGTCACGTGGTACCCCTTCGCGCATGCGTTGTTTTTTTAACAACTGTTCAACTAGAAAAAATGTAAACAGGGCCGTATTTAGAAAGTTAAGATTATTTACACAAATAATGATAGTTTTAGAAAACATTAATAACAAAATAACACGTATACTAAACTGTAAAAATTAACGATACGTTACACCACAAATCATAAGAAACTTGAAAAATTGTCTATCCAACAAGTGCCGATCTTTGAAAACTTCTGCAATGTGCGCAGAACAGACAAAATCTCAGTACCTCTACGCATATACAAAAAAATGATAGAACATTGTTCAATTTTCTATTAAGAGTGAATTTTGGGTATCTCTATCCTCTGTGATATTTCGCTACGTCACGGTATGTTGCCTACAAAGCAACCATTGTAAATTTATAATTTAAGAACCGTGGTGTGATGTTACTCATTTATTTACAAGTATTCGAAATTCTAATTGGCCACGGACGCTTGATCTGTTTGGTCAGGCTGTCTGAGGTCTGCCTTACTGTCCATAAAGTATCTTTTTAAAAGATAATCCATGTTGGACAGATTACCAAAAGGGAATGGCTTGTTAATTTGTCCCTGTACAGTCAGTGGCGGCCGGTGGTGCAAAACTGAGGGTGTTGCAGCATTTATAGGTTGTCATTACAAAGTTACATATGATGGGCAGTTTGCATTTGACGTGCAAACCACAGGGGTTTTAAGGTGCGAGGCTACTTCGGAATATTCTTGCTTTGGAATATCTGCACAACAGAACGCGATGAGTTCTCCAACCAGTAAGAACTGTCTGTATCAGTTATGAAAATCACAAGTTTCTCCACACGGTGTAAGCCCGCTTAACTGAGGCATTTTTTGAGCTTTCTCAAAAACCAATCCGTACCTTGATGCAACACGGCTAAAATAAATGGTGACTCAAGGTGAATTTATAAACTCGTTGCTGCTGCCGTTGATCTTGAAAATTAAAATGTGAGACTTTATTAGTAACCAATTTATATGGGAATATTCCCATTTTGAAGTTGATTGTTCCCAATTTGAAGTTGAAAAGGTATAGTTGCCTTGTATTGTGTTATTAATTTTAGTGCTCTGCAAAATTTGTTTATAATCAAAACTGCACTTCAACCTAGAAAATGTTGAGAACCATTGACCTAGAGCAGTGATACTACCAGGGGTACATAGCAGGTACATCAGGAGTATGCAAAAAATATCAATAATACCCGCCCCTACCAACTTTGATTTCAAAATCTTCTGTATGTGTTAACCAATTCGTAGCCAATTAAAAGAAGTCACTTTCATGAGCAAGTCTTTTTTTGTCTTCTACTGTATTCAAAAATTATTCTTATCACTTTAAGCCAAATATGAGTACAAAATAAAAATTGCCGTTTTTGGAGACTAGTATTCTCAAAATTTTATCATTTTTTAGTTTGGGATCACACTTTGTACAACTTTCTAAAGGGAAGTTAGAGAAAAACCACATTTTATTTGGTATATATACAGGGCGTTCCGATATTAACAGAACACCCATTAACTACTAATAATAGAGGGATTACAGCTGAACACAGAACTGCAGAAATATTGACTTCGTACATATTAGACTTGCAATTAATCCTAAGATGAGATTAAAATAATCCTGTTAGATCTTTCCACTTTCAGCATGGCATCTTTGTAAACATGTATGGTTTATTCCATCTTTGATATTTTCATGGAATATCTTCACTGATGGGATTGCATCATACTATCCTTTCAAACCAAATTTATCAAAGAAAACAAAATTTGGGAATTGATTGGTTGGTACTCAATTTTCAGTGGATCAATTCATGGCGTGAATATTATGAATCTGTGAATTTGCAGTATAAAACTAAAATCTTTTTAGGGAGACTTGTCGTGAAATTCAAAGTGAAAATTGTTACTTCCATCCTCCAGTGGCATTTCTAAAATGCACTTGCTTACATGTAATGGTAATAGCGTTAATTTGTCCGGGAATGCAATTGGTTTTTACTTCTACATTCATTCAGGGTTTTCATACGTTTCAATCTTTCTCTGAAAAAGAATAGACTTGTTTTCTATTTATCAGAAAAACTGAAATTAAGCATTAGTCATTACATTTACAGTCAGTTTTCATGAGGTTTTTGGTTTTGCTGCTAATGTTAGGAAGAGCAAAGCCTGACTGTTGACTGTTGCAGATGGCTCGTCTTCTGAGCACACGAAGTGCTTCTTTGATTGGTGTTAACACTTCCTAGGAGGATCAAAAAGAGAGAAGTTGCAGTATGCCTGAAAGGGTTTCCAGTTTCCATCATCATTTACGGTCCATCAATCATACCAACTACTGGATATAGTAAACCCAAGCTATTTGGCTCTTAATTCAGAACTTCCAACCTCTGAGAAAGTTCTTAAAAATTTGTCTTTGTTGTAATGAATCCCTGATGTTGGAAAATCAATTGGCTATTATAATTATGGTCCCATACGTATTAACTGCATCTGATCAAATGCATTTAAGAAATGCAATGAAAAACTTAAAAAGTTGAAATTGTTAGCTATTACTTGTAAAAACGAAGATGGTCGCCTATGGCAATTAACTATCGGGCGCCATTCTTCCCAAAGCAAAATCAGAAACCTTAGAGAAGTTGATTGCAAAATTCAAGGTCGAAAGTACACTTGGTGGCATCTAACCCACAATATCTTAAAGAGAAGATTCTAAAACAGGTCATGGAAATAAAAATGTGCCAGTTTGCATATTAAATAATCATCTTATCAAACAGTTGATATATTTATTGGTACCTATAATTTAAATTTGGGTCTTTTCTGGTTTTTTTAATTTTACCCAATATTCTATTGATATTTTGTCTCTTATTAATTAGTGGTTTTGGATAATGAACGCAGATATCTGGATTTCTTTGTTTTTATCTTGTTATAAATACAGTAACCTGTTACAAAAAACTGGAAAAGTTTGGGAATTGAATTTATGGATATAATTGGGTACCTTGTCTGTTGGTTGGTTGGTATTCAACTTTTAGTGGATGGATTTATGGAATGAATTGTGAATCTGTGGATTTGCAGTTTTTTCTTCCTAGTTTAAAATGATGAGACCTTCGTTTGACCACTCTTGATTCACGTTTGCGAGGTATGGGATTTCTCACTCCATGGAATGAATTATTTTTTGTTCCATCCTTCACCTTTTCTAAATTCTCATTCTTGTTTGAACAGGAACTTTCAGGCTCCTAAAGCAGCCCACCAATGAGAGAATGAAACACCATGGCTTTTTTTCTTAACCAAGTGGTAAACAATAGGATCAAATATAATTTCGTCAGTGGTTGTTGGGCAGTTTCATGCAAGAATAAATAAATAATTTCTTGGAGAATATTTTTTTATTAAGGAGTCCTACTCTCTAGTTTACACAAAATGAAATTCTGAACTTCCATAATCTGTATGTTTGGAGTGATGAAAATCCAAGAAAAACTCCTTCAAACTTATTTCAATGGCAGTCTCATTTAGTGTTTGGGCTGGTATTATTGACAATTGTTTAATTGGTCCTGTTGCACTGCCTTCAAGATTGGATGGTAAGTTGGAGCTTATGAAGAAGTAATATGAATTTATATTACTGGAAGACACACCTTTGAAAATGCATTCAAATATGTTTATATGATGATCCACCCACACATTTCCATTCCTGTCCGAAAGTATTTTAATGAAGATTACCCTGACATGTTGATTGGTAGAGGACTTGATGCTTTTATTAGGCAGTCATTTCAATCCCTAATGGATACTCCTATACATCTCTCTATTTTATGGGAAGTCTTAAAGGACTTAAAGTGTATCTGAGTGTACCAAACACCCTGTGCAAAGTTGTAAGGAATTGTGGGAGTCAATACCTTCATCAAGTTTGGGTGTCATTTTTAAATATTAATAAAAGTCATTCAAGATCATAAATTTTATTAAAAATTGCAATATATTTCAAAGCAATCATGCAATGGAAGTATTTCCTAAGAATATAACATTTCTTTTAGAGATACAATAATAAACTCTATTAACTACTGGCAGTTTTCCTTTTAGTGTAACGGATTGTAACAAAAAATTACAAACGAATAATAATTTACTAATTTATTATTTTTTTTTATTATTTGTGCAAGATATGATTTTTATTGTTGGGTGAAATTTTAAAAATTCCAACTCTATATTTTTATTTATGCTTTTACCTAAACTGAGGTAATTTTTTATCACTTATTAAATTTTTTCATTTTATTTGTGCATATGGAAGTTAGAGTAATTCATCTATTTTCGCCCTGATGTACTTCTAATCAAACTTTCTTTTTTGTTTGATCTGTGATTCTAAAATTTGTAATGTTAAGTTATAATTTAAACACTCAAAGTACAGGGTGTTTAATATTATATGCAGATTTTAATTTTTAAATTAAAAATACCAAGAATTGCTGAATGGTTTAATTAATAGTTTACATTTGAAGTTGAAATTCATTTGCACATTTTCTGTGAAAGTCTGTAGTATATGATGCTGCATTACGTTCTACCATGGTTTCTATATGCTTGGCTAATACTAATGTATGATTGTTTGTTTTGAGACTGCCTTAAGCATAAAGTATGTGCAAAGTATTTAATAAACTATAGGTATGTGTAGGTACTATTTGCAAATATCATTTAGAAATATAAATGTTTTCTTGAATATTATTCAGGAAATAACATTTTGAATTTCAAAATTAAAGTTTGCATGTATCATATAATATTAGACATCCTGTGTGTTTAAATAATTGAATTACTTTAAATTAGAATAATTAAATTGGATATTCAGAACTATCCAAGAAAGTTAAAACGTACAGGCTGTTTTCAAACAACAGTCACCACACTTTAGTTTCTACAAAAAAATCAAATTGATTTGATCTTTGAGATATAAAATAACAATTTATTTCTGCAGAATGCTGATAGGTAACAGTAACAAAGACAATCTAAATTAATTTTAGTTTCTTTCCATTTCCTTTTTAGAAGATATAAGGTCTTAGGAGTAAGATCGGTACATCTTCTGTTGTTTTGAAAACTTATATCTCTAAGAAAACCAACTAGAACTACATTTTGGTAACAGCTGTTGTGAAATAGCCTACACTTATTATGCATAATTACAAGGTGTTCTCCAATGTATGGCCAGTTTTGTATTATGTTTTACATTTGTTTTTAAATTTAGAAACAATTCTGTATTTTTCACTTATTAATACAATTAAATACTATAATGTACAAGGTAATTGATGGGAACACCATGTAAGTCTATTTTCTTACTTTCAATTTTTTCTTATATAAATTACATTCTATTACAGGGCGAATTACAATATAAAACCAATCTTATTAATTTAACCACAAAAACTGTCCCCTATTTCAAACGCAGTTTTAGAAATACTTTGTGATTTCCAAAAACGAATAAATTACCATCTACTACAGAAAAATATCATAAAGTAATTCACCCTGTATTCACAAATAGCATCAGTATGTACAGAATAGGAAGTTCTTTATGTAAAATAAATATTACACATTTATCCATTTTTATTACAAAAATTGTTGAAAATGAAATATTATTTGCTGTTGGTCAACACTCTATAACGTGGTGTAGGATGTTACATTTAATTGTTTTCGTTTTACATGTAAATGGTGTTAGCGATAGTGAAGACTAAGCACCTGGAATGGAGTGTCTAATTCAGAGCCAACATCGGACCCTTCATATTCATCAGAATCTGCCGTTATTGGAGGCAGGTAAACGTAGTAAGCTTTTTGCTATTCCTCTGTTAATTCCCACAGCATTAAACCAGCATCAGTTCCTCCAACTGTTACAACATTGCGGTCATTGAAAAGAAATCTTGCACATGTTATTTGACCACTGTAGACTTTTTGTTCATTATATTCTGCTTTTGGACTTAAACATGGATATCTGAAAAGAACAACAGTAGTGACCTTTGAATTTAATTGTGTATACAGTGTAGTAAAACCTGAAGAGTCGAATGTATCCATCAGTATCACCACATACAAGTAGGTCGTGGGCAGCTGATCTGTTGGTCGTACTAATAATGGAAGTCATGGGATAGAAACGATTGTTCCAAACACCTTAAAGAATATAAGTATTGATTAATCAAATAGCATTGAATTAACATAATGAATAGAACTAGAAATCTTAGAAAGACTGGGTGGGCGTTTAGAAAAGCCAAAAACAATTAAGACTACGTTAATGTGGACTTACCAGAAACCAAAAATCCAACTGATGAATTATGTGTATGCCATTTTACATCTTTCATAGCAATTGGACTCTTCTCTGGAGATAACGATTTAATATCCCCTGAAAAAAAGCACAAAGCCACATTTACTAAAATCTCACCAAAATTATTCTATTGATTCTTACAGAAAGCTAAATCGTAATCGGCAGTGACAGTTTGAAGGAAATTACTATCAGAACTCCAGTCTAACTGGATAAGCGGCTGAGAACCGCGTATTTTATTTGATTTTTTATACGAAAATCCATCTCTGCTAACGCGGAATAAATAAATACTTCCATTCTGAGATGCAATCGCTATTAAATCTCCAGCTAAAACGACAATGAATGTAGCTTTTTAAACATGAACGTTTTAGGTGACTTACAAGGATTATATCCTACACAACTTAATGGAGATCCACATACTCGTATGGTTGCAGCTACTACTCCCGATTCGGCATTTAATATTATCAAATGTCCTTCTGTACTTCCAGCGGCCAAGGCAACTCCGAATGGATGGAATGCCAAAGATATACATTCGAAAGTCACCTACAGTTTGAAATTTGCAATTGTCTTATTATATGTATGCATATAAATTAACTTACTTGTGTTGTCCATATTGGTTTATGCTTTCTCCATAAAGCTATAACCTTATCGTGACCGGCAGTAGCGAAAAGTTCATCATCTGGATGTACAGCAAGACCCCACAATTGACGACTATGTCCAAATACAATCTAACAAATTATAATTTATTAGAAGATAGCAAGAGAAAAGTCAATGTATACTTACTTGATTAAATCGTCTCTGCAAGGAACCTTCCATTATATTGTTCTTTGTCGTTCCAACATAAATATTACCATCGTTTCTTCCAGGTCGTTGGGGATATATCGATCGAATACCTCCAGCAGATTCAGCTAACTAGAAAAGGTTAAAACAATAAAATCTAAATCTAAACCGTTTTGTTCTTGATATTTACTTTGGTATCTGTAATTCTTTTATAATTTTGCAAAGAATCCCATGCAGCGATCCTTCTATCCTTTTCACCACCTGACAGAAGAGTTCCTTCAGATAACATTATTAACGAACTGACTCCTTTATTGTGTGCCTAAAAATTGAAAATGAAGAAGTTGAAGATGAATAATTATCAATAGCCTCACTTCAAATTCCATTCGGACAAAGTAGGCACCATCACTATCAACGCTGTAAATTGTAATAAAACCATCATTGTCTGCCGTTATTACGTCTCCGTCTTGTTCGAATTGTAAGCTGGTTATTAACGTTCTGGAAGGCTACAATAAAAATTATTAAAATAAATAATTTAGATGTTATGAAAAATACTGACTGGTTTTATAATATCTGTTCTTTCGAAAAATCCATCTTTTCTTCTATTCCAAAACGTTAAATGCCCTTTACCGAATGTTATTAATAAATTATCATCTAGAGGATGGAAGGCTGCACCGGCTAATTCTTCTTGTAATGTCTGAAAGATTGAATATTGCTTATTTACCTTATAACACTGATATTCTAAAATATATTTATGCATCAAATGGAAAATTCCGTAACGAAAATTACAAAATAATTCAGCAATATTAAGATCTTGATTTTAACAGTCCACATTTCAATACAAAAAACTCGTTTTTACAGCAATAGTACGTGACACTTTAAATAAAGTAAGTTCCAATCGGAACATCCGGTAATGTTTAAATTTTGTAGTACCTTACTAAACGCATTGTCATTTTAGAAAATTTCTTGCTTGTCGTTTACTAAAATCTTTTATCGGAACCACAGATCAAATAAAGGTCAGATATTTAACTTCGACAAATTTGTGGATTCTATTGCTCTCTCTCTCTCAAAGCAACTCCCAGAGCTTTTCATAAAACGCGCGTAAAAGAGTAGGCGTGGTAAACTCCCAGAGCTGCAAATGTAAAGGTGCAGAGACAAAAAATGGAAACATTGGTAGAATAGGGAGTGAAATATCTGACTTATTTAATCTGTGTCGGAACATTGGTTAGTGCGTTTGCACTCAGCATTCTTGCTATAGCATGCCATTATGGGCTAAAACTTGGCAATAGTCTTGTTCTTTAAAATTTGTTGACAAGTTTGTTAGTCAGTCAGCAATAGGTCTTAGGGAACTTACGGAGCTACCGCTATTAGCGGTCCGCAACGTAGCTCGACGACAGAGAGTCTATCATTGATCTAGTAACTATCGTAAAATCATGGCAGTATTCTAACGGATCGTTTTTTTTTGTTTTGATACCTTTCGCTGTTGTCAAATGTCAGTTTACATCTTTGCAAAGTCAAATCTCCAAGTTCTAACGTTTATTTAATTAACTGCAATTAGCCACCACAGCCACTCAGTATATACCATCGCGGCAGGAATAGGGTAATGCTCATACCATTCTTATTGAGCATATAGCGCTCTCGCTTCTCGTTCTGTGCAGCCATCCAAAAATTTATGTGTTGACTTTATTCTAGTGCTGAACCACTTTGTGATTTGTGGAGGCCAAATAAGTTTCGTAACAAACAAAACTTCTTAACTAGTCTAATCTCACCATAGCAACACTATGACCATGACCCGTAGGCATAAGTGCACGAATGAGTAGATCCTTTCCAAGAATCTGGTTAGGTTACAAAGATTTTACTAAATCACTAATGTTTGGGCATTTTTAGTAATGCATGAGACAATGATCGGTAATGCTGAATAGGAATTCGAATAAAAATCTTTCCATGCCACAATTCATTTCCATTTGCGCCAATAACTTGGTCTTTTTTGAGTAGTCAATGCACTATAAACATAAGGTTGCATCATCACCCAAACGACTTACGTCTGTTAAATTTTTGTAATTTTATTTTCCTGTTAAGTGTGGGATACCGGAGTACTGTATCAGCAGCATAGTGAGCAGCTCTTGGGCCGAATCTTTGAATTTCTTCCTGTCTGGAAGCTCGCGTTTAAAGTATACGTGCATACCATTAAACTGTTACAGAAGATCTTTATTTCATGAATAGAAAATTTGAATACTGTTTTGGATTTTTCGGAAGACGCTTTTCCGTGCTAGAGTTAGCATTAAGCATTAGGCTTTCGTGTGTCGATTTGGGGATCTTACGACCGAGCTAAAATATTGACTGTTTTACTTTCGATTTGTCGGTTACTGGTCTCAAGTTAGAACATTGTCGACACCGGTTTTTGGGTTGTGCATGACGGTTACAAGAAAGCATTTTATGATTTGTCTCGTTTTATTGCCTTTCTTTTTATTGGTATTGAAGCATCTTTGAGGAATCATCTGTAGTGTAGATTACAATACTTTTCAATCAGACTATTCAGAAATACCTCTTCATGGGCAAAATTCTTTGGGTCACGAAACAACTTAATAACTAGCACTCATTGGTATAGACAAGATTATTTAAATTTTGGATTCCCGGGCTAGATTCATGTCTGGTGGCTATATCGTACATTTGTAAAAATAGTTCAAACCGCGCCCATTTCCGACTCTTGAGCTAGTCTGCTGGTAGCTCGTTATTGTTGCGCTCATTTTTTATGGCAACAATCTATTATATACCATGAGTCCCAAAGAAAAGGACTTTGGTCTTTGACTAAGTCTAGCACTTATAATTAAAATTCTTGAACACTGTCCATTTTTATTAGAGTAGACTTAGGAAGTTTTTAGATGAATGAAGTCGTTTACCATACCAGGCTCAAAATAATGAATGTGAGTAAGGGCCATTTTTTCTTTTTGATATTAAGTCTGTATACTTCCTTATTTGATTATTTGTAAAAACTATTTTTCTCTTCACCCAAGTCTTCTATACGTCTAATGTTGATTGCTTTAGCTTTGTTATGAATGACTGAATCTACTTCATTCATAGTTGGTTTTGGATTCTTCTAGGATTATGAAGAACCTGTTTACTCTTTCTAGCTTAAGGGTATGAAAGTCAAAGATTTATAGATCTATAATTTTTTGACATATTCTTGGCAATTCCTCCTCTTATATTATCAGTGATGAGATGGAACAACAAAGATAATATTCAAACATAATTAAGAGTTTTCATTTACACGTTCGGTTCAAGGCGGCTATGAACTTTTCTCTTTGAGTGATTGTGAGTAGGGTGTCATTATGCAAAATAAACCATAAACCCTGTATTTATGTAAATTCGTTCTGAATGAATTAAGTGAAACGTGACGTTTGTATTTACAAAAATTTTGTCTTCGTATAATAAAATACATTTGCCGCTAGTTTTCTATTCTAAAACGGAAGTTGCATGAGTTCGTATCATTAATTAAATCCTGTTTTTAGTGCGTATATTATAATAACTTGAGCACATCATTTGCTATAAATCAGTTGCAGGATGCGATAAGTAGTCAGAATAGAAGACTTCGCGCTTGTATAAATTAAAAAAGTAAAATCTCTATGATTTATTATGTGTTTGGTTTTCAGATGGACGATACTGAAACCGTTGTTTTACAAAAGTGCAAGATATCTACTTTACTGCATGCTAAACATAATTATAACATAATAAATCGATTGCAATTTGCATTTTGCGGAAAACTATGATACATATCACTCTAATGCATGAAACTACTAATTTAAATACAAAAACACAAACTTACTGCCACTTTTCCTAGTAAATGCCCCCATTGCCACTGCCAAACAGAGAGGATACTTTCTCTACCTCCATCGACTGCCATTACGTAACTTCCTCCATTCTGTGAAACAAAAAAATAATGTATGCACATAAAACACACGCAAAGAGAGTTTTATGATTTATACCAATTGGGAAAATGTCACCGCTGCTACCCCGACTTCGAATTCACCCATGCCAAAAACATATAACGTTTGTAAGGTTTCTGTGCTCCATATTCGAATATGAGCTTGAGTTTTTCTATTTCTTCCAGCTCTTTGCCCAGAAGCCACCATTTCTCGCGATGGATGCAAATCCATACTATGAAAATTTTAATATTCATTATAATGAGATACTGTGGGTATGTGTGAAAAATTATTTACCATTGAATGTCTTCCGTGTGTCCAGTATAATGCCTTTGAGTTTCTTCATCTCTATCATACATTACAGCAACGGCTGCTACAAAATATAAAAGTTCTCCTGTTGGTAAAACCCATAAATTTTTACGAGAGTCCGTTCCACGATATCCGTAACTGATTTTGTGATTAAGAAAAATCTTTGAATAATGGAAACACTTAAAAGAAACACGTTTATAATAAAATGGGCATAAATTTTAATATTTTACGCTATGAATGAGAGATTCATTAAATTCTTTAAATTAAAGGAAAAACTTTGTTTCCTCTAAAAACCTGAGGCAATTTGTTTTAAAGGCATTTTCGTAAGTAATATGCCAAGTTCATGTCAAATTACCGAGAATAATTATAGGATATCTTGACATGCACGAGGGATATTTGGTCAGACTATTTCCTGGAGAGAATTTGCAACAAAATACTTCCAAACAAAAAGTATATTTATGTTCTACTGCAACATGAATACTTAGTTTATAATAGTTTTCAGTCCAGAAAGCTATGCTTTATTGTACTCGTAATATAAATTTAAAGCATATAAAGTAAATTGGACTCTTACTGTCAATGTCAGATAATGCACTGTCACATATAATAAGTAACATTAATAACTATAGCAAAAGCCAAAGAACGCTTTGATACTGTATACCTTCATAAATGTCAAAATGGAAAAATTAATTTTTAAATTTTTTTATGGTGATTATTTTTGTTGCTCAAAGCAGTAGAACATAAAATAATGTATGTTACTTGTACATAATATAACTTTATTGACTCGCCTTTGATTATAAACCAGGCTCGTTCAATAAAGTCCTGCATTATGTACTAGTAACATAAATATATGTTATTAAACCTCAAAAAACAAAGAAATCATTAAATTTGATAGTTTGACACTTGCTGTCAATAAAATTGCC
>VTPC01090160.1:392555-437942 GCA_011009095.1 Ignelater luminosus
AAAAAAACTCACATCAACTCACTCAAACGACTGTTACATAAAAACTGAGCGTCCAAAATGGCTGAAACTTTGGTGAGTAACTGTCAACAGATGAACAACGAAATTCAGTAGCTTTTATTTACGAGTGCTGCCATCTTCACGTTGAGGTCGGAAACTTTTCAGACCACCCTCGTAATTGTGTTTATATCAGAGTTAAGATTAATTATGTTTTGACATAATTTCTAGTAGACCTAAAACAAAATAGAAAGGGATTTTGGATGATCTCAAAATTTACGTTGTAAAAAGGAATTGTTTTGTTTTTTGTCTTTATTTTAGTTGCGATTTGCTAAATTCTGTATTTATTACTATTTGGAAATTGATGTGTATTGTTCTAAAATTACGTAACGTAAATTAATTTAAAATTTAAAATCAGCTTGTTGCATTGGTCTTGATTAATTATCTTACTGTTTATAATAAATACAAAGATTGACAATGTGGTGTCTTACTATAGGTAGATCGCAAGCTCTGATTTCAGAGTTAAGCTAAATTAGAGGCGGCTTACAGGTAAGATTTTAAAGTCACCTGGACTTTGTAAACCAGCGATCGAGCCGACTTTGAGACACAGAGAAGATTCAAGGTTCTAAATCAGTAAGAACGGATTCCCATTTGGATACATAGGTACGTAAACAGAACTGGAAAGCAAAATTGATAGTCTACTTCTAAGTTCCGTAGTCTGTATTGCTCGTGGTAACTGGATATAGTGGTAACACGACTAATCCACGTACGTATTGAATATCTAGCCAAATCTGACGTATGGCTCAGGAATATATTGATTCAGTTTATTTAGAAATACAAGAAAAGGTTGGAACTTTTGAAGGACACTGTACGTCTTTGACTATGAGTTTAGCTGCAACGACAAAATCACATTTTTGCTTTGTAGCTAAAATTCCAAAATCTAGGGTGACAGAATTTACATTTTGAAAATTGCAGCTATCCGTTGAATAACGCTACAACTGCAGTCCTGGAGAATGAACACGACATACTAGTATCAGTCCCAAATTAATTCTCTTGCAGCTTGCTTCTAAATTAGCTTTGAGTTTTATCCTACTACTTGCTGACTTCTTGCAGAGAATGTTTATCAAATTAGTGTATTTAACCTTCTTGGAATTTTTTTCACCAGGGTAGTCTATTTTGATTAATCTTTTGGCAAGTACTAGTAGCGTTTCAACTCAAATATGCAGATACGCGTGAAACGAAACCGATTTTTTCCTCTGCTTCGTTCTTTATAAATTATATCACTTTTTGAAATCCAGAAAATAGGCATACTGTATAGTGTTTTTGTTACTGGCGATCGATAAGTAAAACAATAGATCACTGTGGTACATTATGTTTGCAGAATCCGAAAGACACTTATTACACTGGGGAACAATTTGTAACACAATTTCTATTGAGTTTGATTTTTGAGCTGTTTTATAGTTAATTAGGCATGCTGGTTTCAAAACTGTGGTTAGTTTTCTTTTACCCCGTCAAGTTTTTTCTCTACACCTTATGAGAATGTGACCACTCTCCGCGGAATCGAGCATGGATCATAGGAAGCACTATTGCTCTCCTATTGGCTGACACAAACCTTCTTCGATTGGCGCCGGGTGAATGACGCATAGGAGATTCAATTCAATTACGCCTGAGATACTGTAGTGAGGCGTTGTGTGTTACTTGGAGTTTGAGTTCTTGTTTATATATAAGGTTAGCAGTGTTTAGTTTTCATTTATATATGAACTGAAAGTTTTCCTTATGTCTACCTCTGCTAGTTCACGTCGTAAGTGCTTAAACAGCCCCGATTCGTTTTGTTATATATGTGGCTGTTTTACCATATCCAGTCAAAGGACAAACATCAGTACATTTGTCAGACAAGCCTATTATGCCTATTTTAAAGTGAAAATTGGAGGTCAAGATAAATCGTGGGCCCTTCACAAAGTGTGTAAGCAATGTGTTGAGGGTTTACTGGTGTGGATATAACAAGAAAAACAAATTTAAAATAGAGTATCCTAGTTTACCATCAGCTATACGCCCAGTGCCGCATTCAGCTGAAATCCCAGTGCCAGTTTTCAATGAATTACCCTCTTTGGAAATACGGGAAGACGAGTCGGGTGAAGATCAAAGTGACTCCAACGATGAAGATTTTAAAATTGAATATGATTCCGTTCGTAAGGAGTTGAATGATTTGGCACGAGATTTGGGACTATCCAAAAAAGCTTTAGAGCTCTTAGCATCAAGACTGCATGAGAAAAACTTGCTTGAAAAGGGAGCTAAGGTATTCTATTTTCGATCAAGAGAGAGTGCGTTTCTGAAATACTTTCGAAGTGATGATGGATTTGTGTATTGCCATAACGTACATGGTTTAATGGGAGAGTTGGGAATTTCAGCCTATAACGCAACTGAATGGCGACTTTTTATCGATAGCTCAAAGCGGAGCTTGAAGTGTGTTCTTCTGCACAATGAAAATTTATTTGGTTCAGTCCCAATAGGCCATTAAGTTCGTTTGAGTAAAGAATATGGAGGCATAAAGAGAGTCATTGATTTGTTGCAACATTACATGCACGAATGGATCATTTGTGTTGACCTTAAAATGTAGCTTCAACGAGAACTAGGAATGGTCAAGTCTTCTCAAGTGGAAATACGAGTACTTAATTGCTAGTTCAGGAAAATCCCAGATAACCACTAATTTGTTACACTGTAACAAAGCTAAATTTATAGTTTTCAGGGACAGACGAGCAAGCAAGCAAATCATTGTTGCGTTCCAGGTTTTCTTTAATAATCCGACTCTTTTTCGGCGTGAGGTACAATAAATTGGATTTTGGGGGGATACGACATACAAGTCCATCGGAGGTGAAGCTCGTTCTGAGTTGGGTTATAGCAAAAGAAAAACGCGAAGTTCTGTAGACACCAGGTGGCAACGTAGCAGTGCTGTGTTATGTTGACGGATTCATGGAAGAATATAATTCTGGCATCTGCCGCTGTCACTAAGGAAAACCACAATAAAACCTTAGCGAGAACAGTCAGTCCGGGGGCTATTCCTGGACCTCCTGAATGCAATTGTAGCGCGAGAATCGCTAACTAATTATATCGCTTGGTAACCTTGTGGAGGTGGGTGAGTGAGGCCCTTGAGGTAGGTTGTCTGTATACAAGAGGAATATCAAGTAGGATGATGATTTTATGAAACATCTCACTGTCAATTCTGAAGATTTTTTTTTGTCTTGAAGTTACCAGCGTTTCATTTACATATACCGACAACAATGTTCTTGAAGCTTTCGTCATTCTACTTAGTGATTAAGTTAAAGACAGCGAAGTCTTGCCTTTTTGGGCCTTCTGAATTGCCCATAATGATTTTTTTTGTTTCGTCTTTCTTCATACTCTTTGAGGAAACTGCACCCTTTATTGAAAAATAAAAATATAACCAACAAGGATTATTTCCGTTTAAAAATTCAAAAAAGAAAAGATTACTAAAATAATCAAGCGCGTGGAGATATGCCTTTGAAAATCCAAACAACCATCTCTCAACCTTACTTGTTTTATCTCAACAAAAGCCTTCATTGTGATGCATCAAATACAAGTATTCCGTTGACCAAACTGTCTTGAAGACTGTGATGTATTGTCAGCATGAAAAGCGAGTCTTGAAATTGATCTTCTCATGATTTACTAAACAGTCTGGGTATCTTCAGATGCCAACGTAAACTAAACAGGTAGACTGTATCATGATTCAATAGACGTTTTACGATGACGATGAAATTAGAAAAGAATAAAGAAGACATAACAAATTTAGTTTTGGATTGACTCTCAATCAGTATTAAATTTGAGATCGTCCAAGAACTTCCTAGAAGGGTTGATTTGGTTGTCCGGAAGACATAAAGAAAAAATAAAGCATCATAGATAGAAAATGAAAAAGTCTGAAAGGTTATTGATGTCTAACAATTTTTCCAGATAGATCACTTTTGCAACGCTTTCGGTCGATTTCTGTTCTAGCTAGCCTTTCAGTATTGGCAAGGTTCTTGTTACATATGTAGCTACTGTTAGTAGATTCCAGAAAATTGCTAGAGAATTTGTCTTTATATTAAGTTTTCTTAATGTTCCAGTTTGACACTTTTCTAGTTCTGTGATTTGCATTATTTATATTCTTGGTAGCTTCAACAAGAGTGTCAACATTATCTTCGTTACAAACTATGCTTGAGGTCCGGGATCGATTAATGCTTGTTGGTATCTTGCAGATTCTTTTGCTGTTTGGACTAATTATAGCTAATAACATTTCTTATTGTTTAGATGTTTTTCTTGGATTTTGTAAATTTTAAATAACCTATGCATCTTTCCAAGGAGTTCTCTCTTAATTATACTAAATATAACTAGACAGACTTCTGTTTGTTTTTTCTCTTCACCATTTTATTCGACATAAAAGCGGTTGATATCTCGACGTTTGTTTCTTGAAACCTTTTCTGTTATGGTATTGTCCGATAAGCTGATGTTCTTCTAGCTTATTGTTTGGCAAGACTTTCTTTCTTTTCTTGTTGTTTGAATTTACTTTCAGTATTTGACTTTTACTTTCCAGCAGAGTGACATCAAATTCATCTGATTGATTGAACATCTTTTATTGTAGATAAGAGTCAGAATAATAATTGTAACGTCGTAAAGACGTCATTTCTGTCTTACTTAAAAATAAATTAAGTTTACACAAAAAAATATTTAAAGAAACTTCATGTAGTCACGGACACCTATCTAGATTTCTTCTTTCATGGATTAAACTTTCTATCAGTAATTGTGAATATTGCTTCAAAAATAGCAAAAAATCACTGTAAGAACTCCAGGAAAGATCGATATATAGCATATTAAAGTGATTATAGGATGAAATTGAATATCACATTAACGTGACGAATCATTCACCATTAAATGACGTCTCGTTTTGAAATGATCTGAAGTGACTGATGATCAATAGATTACGTGAATTAGACGTCACTGTTAGCTGTTGGTACTGAAGTTAATTGTAACTACTCAAAACTCTGCAACTCAAATACTGAGACGCAATAATAGCATCTTTTTGCTGAATGCACTTAGGCAGGATATACATAAATTTTTTTAATATTGTATCAATTCCTTAGGCTTTTCTTTAAGTCAAACCAATAATAGGAATACAGCGGCTTCTGTCTCTTTAATAATCTTCGCAAGTACGTGATGTTAATTCATTTTTTCCTTGAATATAACGTTGAAGATTCATTTTTACTTTACGTTGCCAAAATTAGCTTGCTGTATAAAAAGCTCACTAAAACACAGATTATAGTGTATGTGACTAGATGGCATCTATGCAAATTTGTCATTGAGATTATATGGTAGAACTTCTTGAGTTGTTAAGCAAATAATCATTTCCCCTTTCCTAATGAAAAAGGACTTTTAAATGATATCATTAATTTACGAAATTACGAAAAAGAAAACAACACGCAATTCCTGCCTTTATGAATTCACACAAAACACCTCTCCGAAATCAATATTTTTTAAGTGAGCCTTTCATTGAGCTTTTTAACAAGTACCTGGCTAGTTAAGTTAATTCTAGTTTTAACATGCAATCTTACTTGCTAGTTTAGTATGTAACGTATATATCTATGGTATAGTGCATTTGGCACATTTCTGTTTTGCTTTCTACTTCATAATTTTCGTGGAATTAGAACGATATAAATTCATTACGTTACATGAAATTGTAGTTTTTGTAAGACCTTGATTGCAAGTACTATTTTTGCATATTTATTCAAATATCGTTACAGTAACCTATTTTTGTGTTTTAATAAATAATATACCAATTTAAAATTTAAAATTGGTATATTATGACGTCTTTCAAATTAATTGCGTATTCCTCATATTGCTGTTGTTATTTAGTTTAACAATATTCTTTATCGGTGTATGCTAATGCAATTTAATTACACTGTTGGCTACGTAATAATGCTACTCACGCAAACATAGATGATAATCAATTTGTTTAAATAAGAAATAATGTTATTGCCTTCTTAACAAAATCTTTAAATAATTTAAAGACTTTTCTATTTCTTTTATCAAATATTTCTAAGTACTATATTATAAGATATAGCAACCATTATTTATCTTTACAACTATCTTTCTGCTTTCTTGAGCTTCGCTTTTCCTAGCTCTGCTATGTTCTAATTAATTATTTGCAGCTTGCGTTTAAATGTTCTATTTATATTTTATTCCCAAGATTATTTTTGTCTTAAAAAAGAAGACTTATAACATGAAAGTTTCTGAAGCATGCTTAGTATTTAGGTTTTCACCAGAAATATATTTCATTGCAGGCTCGCAATAAAATGATCCTACACGAGATATGTCTGGTAAAGACGATCAGAAACACCGAAACAAACGCGCGCCGATCTAAATGATAAGGTTGATTCGAAAAAGAATAGTCCACGTTAATCTTTTCACAACGGAATCTGATTAAGGTGTATGACGGTATTTACAAATTTGCTCAGATTCCCAACTCGCAACCCCTAACGGCCCCAACTTAGAAAAAGAATGGATGACGCACAATGCCGTGACTGGATAGAATCAAGATGTCCTTTTAACTATTGGTTCATAAAATATATAGTTACAACTACATTCTGATATTAATTAGGGTTTTTAGCTTGAATGCTCTGCTGAAATTGCGAATAAAAATCTTTATTTCTTTGTGTTGTTGAGCACGATTACTTTTAGTACAGCTCTTCATTGTTACTTATTTGTGAAAAACGAGTGAAAAAAGTGACTGTAAATCTAAGGAAAGAATAAAACTGATAGAATGCAAGATGTTTTGAAAAAGATTAAGCTGAATATTTTGACATCGTTAATGATGAAGAAAGCATACCTCTCATAGCAGATTTCAGTACCCAAAAGTTTTATGATGAACAAAACAGTTATCTCCGTGGTTCAATCTCGGTTGTACCAGTTCAGAAGCGAAGAAACAGAAAGCCAGAAGGCGAGGCTCGATATCATAATAGTAACTATATCTATAAAGTTAGTGTCTTATAACTGGTATGAAGTACTTCATAATTCTCTCTTCAGTTTATAAAAAAGATCATTAGCAAAAAGAAATATTAACTTCGTGTACATTACCGTACCAATTATAGTGGCTACTGGTTACAAAATACAGTAATAAAAGCTGCACAGAAACAATCACAATCCTTGAGTTGAAAAACTTGAACTGCCTTCTAGATACTGACAATTACATTGATGTGGATGACCTTTTTACACTTTCTTTCACGATTTCAGTAATGCAACTGCTGCCGAATTTTACACGAAGCTTTCACATTAAGCTAAAGCTAAGAAGAAACAACAAAATATTAGATGCAAACTAGTAGATAATGATAATTCTAGTCTTTACAAATATGTTTTAATTATTCTAAAATTATAGCTACAAGATGTTATTTAAACCATAAGTAGGTTTAGTTTATTCTTACTTCTTAAAAAATGTGTTAAAATATAGTATACAAATTTCCTGTTTGTGCTTAATTACTTATTTAAAATAATAAGATAAATGGAAAAAGAAAAAATAAAATTTTCAAACGCATTTAGACAGTTCTGCTTTTCGATTTATTCTGAGATTTAACAGGATCGATGTGTAATGTTAAAATTCCCTATATTAGTATATCGAGTGTACTGTATTTGACCTTTTCTATTCGAAAAACAATTTTACACTTTAGTAAATCATGTTATCATTTTTGTGCTTCCCATTCCAAAGTAATACAGTAATACAGTTTTATTTATTACGCCATTTTGAGCAACATAGTGAATAATAAATTCATTTTCACAAATTCTACTCATTTCTTAAAATCCTACAATAATTAACAGTTTTTTCTTTGGAATACATTCTGACAATTGAGTAAATAACTGCAATACAAAATAAATTGGAGGAACTGCGTAAAAGATGATGCAGGCAGCTCTAAATTTTGTGGGTAAGGGAAAATAGCATTTATCAGGAAAAGGCTTACCGTTCTGTATATATTTCTATAGGGTTGGTTAAGTATGTAGGAGTAATTCTGGATAGTAAACTAACCTTTAAACCACTACAGCTATCACAACTTTTTGGGCACGCGGGAATTTCGTAGAAACAGGACGATTTAGTCAGTAAATATACGTTGTCCTGTACTCAGCCTTCGTATGTCGACCTAGGACACTGATAAGGGAGTGCAGGAATAAACTCTGTTAGATCTGACTCCTCTTTACTTAGTGGTTTGGTAGAGGGTATCAGGCGGGACATAAAAGCTAAAAAATCGAGCTCGACAAACACTATGCACTTGGTATGATGTCAGATAGAACAACGACCTTTGCCGCTATTTTCTTGTTCTATTAAAAGAAGAACGCAGACAGAGTCATATAGAGCCGACTGTTATCTAACTATCTGTTGCACAAATGGTTCCAAGTCAAGTTAGAACATCCTTTACACATAATCTATAAACAGTACTATTTAAAATCAAAATATACAAATTATCAACGTGCACTACAATGGTAGGAAGATCTCTATAGTCACTGACAGCCCAATAAGCTTGGGACTTGTGGTAAATAATGTTGCAGGAAGCGAAATATGGGAAAGCAGCCTTTTGTGGCACCGGAACCAACTTGTGAAACTACATTAAGTAGCAAAGCAGGGGAGAACATAACCTACTAAGAATGAGTAAACAGTCATTGTTAGATAAACAAGCACCTAAAAAATAAGGTAAAGCCAAAAATTTGGTTACAGATAGTGTTGCTTATGTTACGTTATAACCATAATGATAATAAATAATAAATTGTTTATTTCCAATAGAAAAAGAATTTCAATTACAGGAAATGATAAAAATAAAAATCAAAATAGTTAATAACATGACTACAAAGGTGCCATGTGATTGATATACAAACTGAATATTAATAACAGCCAGTAAGAGTTATATGAAATCAAATAATTAAATAAAATAATATAGAAAATAATTTGCTACCTTATTGGTCAAAACTAATTAACTAACTATCAGTGAAAGCTGGCAATCAACATAGAACGAAACTGTTTAAGAGTAGTATGATGCAAGTCTAAATCTAAATTTGAATCAGCATAAAGTTTACACATTGAGATTACTGGAGACGCTAAGTGACGACAGGTATTAACTTTATATCAAAAGGTTTCATTTCTTCTTGTTCTTATGTCCGGTACTCTCAAATTTATAGATTGAAGAAGTAATGGAACATCGTAGTAGTGATTTATTAATTTCTATAAAAAGATTAAGAATTGAATATTATGTCTTGCTGACAAAGATTGATAATCAAAGCATGTTAACAATTGATGATAATTGTTAGTTATAAGAGGCTTTCCTATTTGAAAATTGCAGTTCCTCAAAAATCATTTTGCACTTTTTCGATTTTTAAATTAAGATATAAATACCGCGCATTCCAAATTATAGCCCCGTACTCTAATCTTGATCTAACAAAGGAATGAAATAATAATTGGAGCATCTCAATATTTACAGTGTTGGGAATTTCTTATAATGAAACCTAGCTGCTTGAATGCCGAATTTACTACATTTTCTATGTGACAGTCAAAATTCAGCGAAGGCGTAAAAGTAATACTCAAATCCTTGCAAATATGAGTGCGCTCCAGATTTATAGAATTCATTGTGTAATTGTAGATTATGATATTGCGTTTGTTGCAGTAAGTCATACACTGGCATTTGTTTATATTAAAATGTAATTGGTTATTAATTGACCATTGGTGGACCTTGTCCAAATCGCTCTGCAAGCTCCTACACTCATCAATAGTTTTTATTGTAGTATACGAGGTCTGTTCAAAAAGTATCGCGAATTTTGAATTTCCGCGGGTTACGTATATTCGATTTTCGATTTTTGTGGCATTATGTTGGTACCCATGTCCCTCACTTATGCCGACAAGTTCGACCATTTTGAATGTTCAGTTAATTTTTGACAGCTGTTTTGCTTGGACGTGTTTTGGCTCGTCTTCGATTTTTGCCTATTTCAAAAAATGGATCAAAGAAACTGTATCAAGTTTTGTGTGAAAAACAAAATTAAGTGCGTGGACGCATTCCGAATGTTGACTGTGGCATATGGTGAAGCTACCTTGGACCGAAGCAACGTTTATCGGTGGTACAAAATGTTCTCAGAGGGCCGAGGAGATGTGAACGACGAAGAGCGTGCCGGACGCCCGAGCACGTCAACAACAGACGAAAACATTGATGAAGCGAAGAAAATAGTATTGGCCAATCGTCGAATCGCCGTTAGAGAAGTTGCTGAGGACCTAAACATATGGATTAGCTCGTGCCATTCGATTTTTACCAATGATTTGGGCATGAGACGGGTCGCCGCGAAATTCGTACCAAAATTGCTCAATTTCGACCAAAAACAGCATCGCATTAACATTGCTAAGGAGCTGTTGGACTCTGTCCGCGACGACCCAAATTTGCTCCAGAGGGTCATAACTGGTGACGAATCATGGGTTTATGGTTATGACGTGGAAACCAAAGCTCAATTATCCCAGTGGAAGCTGCCGCACGAGCCAAAACCGAAAAAAGCGCGCCAAGTTCGGTCTAATGTGAAGGTTTTGCTTACAGTTTTCTTCGATTGCAGGGGCGTGGTGCATCATGAGTTCTTGCTACAGGGTAGAACGGTCAATAAGAAATATTACCTGCAAGTTATGCGCAATTTGCGCGAAGCAATCCGCCAGAAATGCCCGGATTTGTGGAAGAACAAAAATTGGATTTTGCATCATCGTTGCTTGTGCGCGAATTCTTGGTCAAAGACAACACACTAATGATGCCGCAGCCACCGTTTTCCCCAGACCTGGCCCCCTGTGACTTTCTCTTGTTCCCGAAACTGAAGAGGCCCATGAAAGGACGACGCTACGCTACGATTGAGGAGATAAAGACGGCATCGAAGGAGGAGCTGAACAAAATCACAAAAAATGATTTTTTGAAGTGCTTCGAGGATTGGAAAAAACGTTGGCACAAGTGTATAATATCTGATGGGGATTACTTTGAAGGGGACAAAATAGATATTCGTGAATAAATAAATAATTCTTGAAAAAACACAAAATTCGCGATACTTTTTGAACAGACCTCGTATAATTTAAAATCATCTGCGAAAAGCAGTTTACAGGAGGATTCAACTGAGTCACCAATGTCGTTCAAAAATATCGTAAATAAAACAGGACCCAAAACACTACCCTGAGGTACTCCCGATGTTGGTCTAAAGATACATGAATTGAAACCATTACATGAGACATAGTGAATTCGATTAGATAAATAAGTTTATTTATTTATTTTATTAATTAAAGAGTTATTAAAGCCAAAAAGAGATTGTTTCTGAAGTAGAAGGAAATGATTCACTGTGTCAAATGCCTTAGAGAAATCGGTGTAAATTACGTCTACTTGAGATTTTTCGTCTAATGCGTTCGACACATATTTAGTGAATATTGCTGAGTTTGTAATAGTCGAACGTTTATTTACAAAACCGTGTTGGTCGGGTGATAATAAATTTTCAATTTGTTGCCTAAATGTATTATGAAGTACAAGAAGATTGAAATAACTTTGGCCCGTTTCCACATTTCCGGAAAGGTTTCTGATTTGGCTTTAACAATATAAGTAGGAACGTTATCTGGACCGAGAGCGCGCGTATTTTTTAAATCACCAATGCCTTTAATTATATCTGCTTTAGAAACTTGCCATGTATTAAAAGTGTTACCAACATTGGATGTACCGTCATAGTTACTGTGATTAATGTTGCTGTTCTGAATATACGTATTATTAAAATATTTCGCAAATCCTTGCACAGTATCCGACCCCTGCCTCAACTTGTTACCTGTTTGATCAAACATAGGTATGGGAATATTTGAGATACTGTTTCTAGTTTTAAGTAATTCCAGAACTGTTTTAGATCGTCCTTAATATTAGATTCAGATAATCAAATATACTTCTCATACGCATTTTTTTACATCTCTTCTAGTTTGCCTATAAAGAGTCTGTTCTGTGGTGAAAAGAATGCTTGTGTGCCAGCTTACGCGCTGCAGGCATTGAAGAAAGCGTCTTTAAAAATGTTGCCTTTGCCTTTACGGAAATTGACGTTTGCTACTGATTGTCCAGAAACTCTTCATCAACAGTGCTGCTAATTGTTGCTTGCTCCTGAACGCGGGAAATGGTTTAGAAGGTCGCCGCCATTGTCTTTTTTAAATATGGACACATGTTAGACTCTCTAGATTACATTTATGTAACTTAACGTGACTTGCTATCATAATGGATACTGAAATAGAAACTATCAATGTACGGAAAAATTCTAGAAATTGGGATCTTAAGATTTCTTGCCTGGAAAAGACGATGACACCAATATCCAATGGGACTTCTAATATGTCGTTCCGAATGACAAATTCTCCTATGTCACAAACTTTAATCGTCATTTTAATTTTCAGAATGTTAAGTTTAAAACAACTGGAATATTGCAAGTACTTTAAGGAACAGCATAACATTGCCTTTGCTGACACCTTTTCGAGTTCCAGACCCGTCTAAATTCTTATACAGTGTTTGTAAGTAAGTCATTTTCTACAATTTGACACCAACCAGATTAAAATCAACTGAGCAATTACAACTTTATTCCTGCCTTCCTGAAACTGTTGTCTTAAGCACTTCTTGCAGAGATAAAGTTATGGTATGAGCATCTGAAACAACAATATGTTATTCGACATGATGAACAGCTTCGTCACCAAATTTCCATTCCTTAATTCAATTTCCAGGAGATGAAGACCTGAAACTGCTGGGATATGGCAAGTATCTTAAGAGATTTTTTTAAGTATCATTCAGCACCCTTTCACGAAACTACAGAAGCATCGGATCTTTATAAAATTCTTTTTTGTGAAATTTTTCCACAATTTGTCACCAACCGAATTAAATTTAGGGAAGTAGTTAGTAACTGAATTAACTACTCAAAACACTTCTTGCAGAAAAAATTATGACGCCGACATCTGAGACACTAGGTCTTTTAGTATGTTGTTCGGCATAACCAAACATGTCTGTGACTAGAGCTCCAACTTTACCTTATTATTTTGAAGGTTTGTCTACACCTTTTGCTAAAACTACTGGGCTAATAGTAACCATCCCTAAATGTTATTTCCTCTAATTTAAGTTGTTTCACCAATCTGTTTTAAATCTTAATTCTCTCTCTACTCCATTAACAATAAACTATCTCTACATCCCCAGGATCAGAAGTTTCATGCATTTTTGTTAATCAATTACACACTGGCTATTAACAAAGATTTTTTGTGAGCAAATAACAATCTGCAAAATATGATTTTATTTGGAAATGTCACATCACACGAGAAAGATAACAAAATATTTTTTCTTTATCTAAAATTAGTAAAAATTGTAGAAATGAGAAAAAGATGGTTTGTATAGTGATCTAACCAATCTTGTAAAAGTACTGCGTTGCCCTACTCTACATTCAGTGATGAGTTTAGAAATGCATCCTTAATAGGCCCCTAACTCTCAATTGTCCCAGACGCTTGAGGAAGTGTAAGAAAAATTAACTCTTTACTTATAGAGTTACACTCAGGTCACTTTCAATTGGTTGATTAAAGTATTCATTCATGAATTAGCGATTGATGCCAGAATTAATCTAATCAGGAAGCCGTTCGAACCGTCATAATATTTTAGATTTCTCGACCAATAGAAATTGCAGAAAAACATGAACAAACGGAATCTGCACAATCTTGTGGGGAATACAAGACTCAAATCAAATCTACACAGATTAAAAGATCTTAATTATTGTGGTGGTGCAGTCTTAGAGATACAAGACTCGGGTGCCGTTAGCGGGAACATACGACAGTGTTTCAGAAGTGGAATCTCGAGACGAATACCGATTAGCTGGATCCACAGGTGTAAATGCGACCCTATGGACTAATTCGTGCGTAACGTATTCGAAGTATTAGGTACAAAAGTTTATGTTTTATATTAAGTAGTATTGGCTGGACCTGCGATGGTGTTGTGGAAAAGTCCTGAGAAACGATTTCTACATTGATTGTAAAGTACCTGTATTTAGTGCAGTAACATTAAACGCCGAAGAGCCAGAAAAGAGTGTGGAAGATTTAAGAAATTATTATTTTATTATCTGGTGGGGCGAGATGATATGCAATCATGGTTTTAAATAGGTGCATATGGGACAGTTTTTGACTATAGACCCGTTTAGGATTAAGTATCTTAGTGTACAGTTCTAGTTAAGGAATGACCGTCGTCTGTAGTAGAAGTTAGAGACTACACGTTGCACCACGGTCCAGAAGACTGAAGTTACAAAATTAAAAATGAATTATAATAAATGAGTTTATTGCTGGATTCTAAGAATTAGATGAGAACATATTATAATTAAGAAACCTTAAAAATTAAAAAGAATGTTAGATACTTTTAGCGTAGCTACTAAACGGGTTTGTATGCATTTTCCAAACTTTGGTGGGTTAACATTCGGCGGGCAAGAAGCTTCTTTATAATACTTTTACCTTTTTTATTTCTCTTTGCAAACATAGATAAATAGGAAAAGGATGCATACAGCAACACAACATACAACATGTAATTTAAAGGTTTGGTGGATTTGTACAGTCAGGATAATCCTAAACGGATCTAAATTCAAAAATTAAGCTATACACACATGCACGGCGCGGCGCGGCGGCAAGATGGAGCGGGATGGCGCCACATGCATGCTGCTGTCGAGCTGGAAGGACGGATGCTGGGTCTGCAACGAAAACACATTGATATAAACGTGAGCGTATACACATTGTTGCTGCGGAGCGGTAGGCGTTTTTATTGTTAATTTTAGTTTTTAGATTTCTTTATTGAAAATAATTGTATGTTTGAAGTAACAAGAAATAAAAGCAATGTTATGGCTCGTCCGGCAAAAGGGCAATGTGTGGTTTAACACATTCTTTCCGCCAAGCCGGACTCATAATAAAGCGGGATGCAGCGCCATGTGACAAAAACGTCATGTGTGGTTGCACGCTAAGGGCTGAATTTGCAACCGAAAGAAAAAAAAGATGATGAATCAAATGTCAATTGAAGGCTCGTAGAAACGAAACTATTGCTCTGAGACAAGAAAAAGAGGTAACAGGATAAGGTGAGGTTGAAAAACGTAAATGCCATCTAGTGAGATTTCGGCGTAAATCCCTACTTTTTCTGGATATCATGGATGTTACAAACTGACTGAAGAAGGTCGGAAATGTAGGAAAGCTATTAGGTACCTAGTGGAAATATTTGAACTTTAGCAGCAAATCGAATAAAAGGCTCTGCAAGGAAGTGGCATGACTGGAGTGTTTGACACATTATGCCATACCCATAAAAAGGTCACATTAGGGTGACGAGAGTCTGAAATCATATTTCGCACTATATTTCTTGATTCGAAATCAAATGACATCAGCTCAACATGCTTCCCTATCGTGCCTGCTGCAGGCAATGAAACTATTAGCATTGGAAGTGGAAAGTGTTGAGAAGAGTAAAGCAGTTGGGAAAAGTCATGTAAAGTGTGGATTTTACCACAAAGATGTTCACAGGAAAAACAAATTTCGAGCTAGGGCAAACGCCGCAGAAGAAATATTTTTAAATGTAACGAAGAAGGGCACATTGCCAGAAGTTGCACGAAGGCCAACATTAGCCAAAAGTTCTGAGAAACCTAAAGAAGTTCATTTTATTGCCTTCCAATTATAAAAATGTATTATCAAAAGGTAGCAAACAAAGTTTGACAGTTTTGATAGATACATGCTGCAGAACTAGTTTAATTGAAGAACTGCATGTAGGAAATTTAGGAACAGACGTGCAGGCTCAACATGATGTATCGATTGGGTTGAATAGTACAGAGGTGTTGTGCAATAAAGTTGTAGATTTAGAAATGCGCATTGATAGAATCTAACTAAATGCAGCTGTAGTTCCAAAGAATGTTGTTTAGGAAGTTCGTTTTTAGGTCACATTGAATGGAGTGTAAATTTAGAAAGAGTTAATTTAAAACCGTTGTGGGACTGACTCAGGCTAAGCCTTAAGTAAAAATTCATAATTATGTGCCTGCCCCAACATGTGCTGTGAACCAAAGAATTAATTCACAGTAGTGAAAAGTTCGTGCAAGAGGTTGTGAAATTAAAAATTAATTTCATTCAAAAACAATTGTAAACTCGAAACTACAAAGAATATACAGGACTAGTTAGGAAAGAAATACCGTGAATTACATTAGTATGTTGACTATCGCAATTTAAATAAATTGACTAAGAGCTTGAAGAGACAATAGACATTCTCACGATTCTATGTGAACGTATTCGTGATAATGGGATTAAGCTTTGCCTGAATAATGCTATTTTGCTCAAAACGTCATAGATTATCTAGGTTACCGAGTTTTTCAATGTAGTTAGGGCAATTTGGAAAAGTGGGAGCTGCGAAGAATTTTTTAATATCGATGGACTGGAGAAAACTTTGAGGATTTCTGAGACTTATCAGTTATAAGGGATATTCGATAATTGCAGAGTTAATAACATACCTTACCAGGAAAGACTGCAAGTTCAAGTTGACAGGCAAACATTTGAAAATATTTGAATTCCCGAAGAAGACTCTCACGTCACGTTCAATTCTAGAAATTTATGATTCGAGCCCAGAAATACCAATGCACACAGCTGGGAATTAATTTGGCTACGGAGCGATCTTGCTTCAGCATCATGACAATATATTCCACTTCATATTTGATTATAGTTCTAAAACAAATGAGACAAATGAGAGAGAGTCATGGTATCACAGTTTCGAATTGGAAATTTTAGCTGTTGTTAGGGCATTTGAAAAATCTAGAACGTACCGACTTGTTGGGGAAACCATCCATGCTTTCTACAGGTTGCAAGGCTCTGAAAACCACACCTAAGAAGGAAAAGGCAAAAATCTGCCATTGGAGCATGATCTTACAGAAATATGATTATACTGAGATGGGGAGATGGAGCAAGAATGCAACACGTAGATGGATTAAGTAGGTATGCTGTGAATAATGTCGAAAATGGAATTGAAGAACAAGATGAAGATCATGGGTTGATTATTGCTTAAGACTCTGACCAAGGGTTGAAAGAATTGAGAAAACAAAAACTAATAGATCAAGGCAGGAAATAATAGAAATTACAGTCTGACAGACGAGAAATGTGGTTTGGTCATGATTGGTGTTGTGTTATGAAGCTGAAGTATATTTTAGTGGAACAAAATTGAAAGGTGGAGTTTTTTGTTTTAATTACCTAGAACACAACACAGTCAAGTGAAAAAAAAAAGAGACAGAGAAAGTAAATAGTCAATTCTGTCACTGACTGTCTAAACTTCTTTCTTAAATGACGGTGTCAATTACGAGAAAATATTGAAAGGTAGTACTGTACAAAACTGGCAATATAAGAAAGTATTCCTTAATATCCAATGCTGAACATAAGAAATCTATCTTATCACACTAATGCTGAATTAGAGGAATTTTCAAGCAATTTGATTTTACTCAAAACCGATTTTCCCACGAGAAATGCAATAGCAAATTATTTTTGAAAAACTGTAGTAGAACTGATGACCATCTGCATAGAAACTCATCTGCAACTGTTTTTGTAGTCAGTTAAAATAAAAAATAAAATCTAAAACCGTTTTGAGTTATTAGAATGTATCCTTCAAATATTCTGGACTACCTGTATATTAAAAAACGAAATCTGTAGCTGTTCAATTCGTTTACATTTCAAGGCTTGATTACTAATGTATTATATGGACTCCCACTGTGGTATTTTATAAAACAGTTTCTATTAAATTTCTGAAAAAAACCTTATTTTAGAGTATTCTGTACGTATTTGCTAGATTTATTTTATTTTTTTATCAGATTTGTGCTTTTTGCTCATATATTTCTTTTTTCTGTTGATGTTTATCTTAACCTCCAGTAAATACTTCATAAATTATTACAGTGTCCTTGTGTAACATTAGTAAACAACAAATTACTACGCCAAAATAGTGTTAGGTTTTTTTAAGAAATTAATGAAAATCAGATGCACGACGGTTTAGGGAAACACGAGGCGTCCTTGATTTAACTTCCGCAGTGTTTTGCATTTAACACTCCATTTTTTTTAAATTACTTGCGATAGATTACATAATTACGGTTCGTTTGGTGTAATATGTGTGTGTGACCTAAAACATTCGTGATTTGTATACTTTCTTGATTCAACTTTACCTACTGCGGAATTTTCTTCCCTCCACTCTCATTAAAGGAAAGTACGGGTATGCGAAAGTAGTGAAATCGTTATCGATATTGATGTTAATACCATTTACTTTAGGGGATTGATTATAAGTAGAGCCACACCTAAAAATCAAAAAACTGCACGTTCATGAATTAGCCTATTGCATGTCCAGCAATATTCGACCTGCTGTTCTAATATCCCAGTACCCTTGATCATAATATTATTAGTTAGAATGCATGCGTGACCATTTCCCGAATTTACTGCGTTTTCTTGGGCTTAAGTGGTCACATCAATCACGCTTTTTAATGTGAATATTCAAATGCATCTAGAACTTAGTTTTAGTAGTTCAAAAGTTTAACTATTTTGGTTGCCTTTTTGGGGACAATGTGCCCCGTTCTAGATTTTCTAAAGAGGGAGTGGTTGACATAAATATTAACAGAAAAAGTAGACATTCGTGTTTATTTGATTTAGTTGCCAATTTAGAGAATTTAAGAATTTTTTGTCACGAAATCTAGATTTAGAATGGAATAATTATTTTAATACATGGATATTTATAGATACTAATCAAAGCTAGCTGTTTCTTTAAGAAAATGATTATGAAAAACGCCTAATCGATTATAATATTTTTAGTGTTAATATATTTAAAATGAAAGTTACATCATACATCATAATCTGCTTTTTATTATCTGTCAGATAAGATCATCATTAGTGAAAAATGAGAATGAGTTAACCTAAATATTCTACTATTTTTGGAGGTGCTAACAAAATTCCTTTTGCAAACTTGGAAGAATTTTTTAGCAACAGCAGATTGCAGTTACATTTTTAAGATTTACTTGAGAAAAAATGGCAAGATGCTAGGGGAAACACTGATTTGACTCTCCAGGATCAACAGTTATAATATGAATAGTTAGAACTAAGGAAACTCCAACACCAAACTAAGTATTTTTAATAATAAACAAGAGAAGAATAGAGGTATATCTCTACTTACTCAAATGAATTGAACTCTAGGATAAAATGACTGCTTTAATCTCTACCATGAAGGTCGTGTTTAGATAATTTACTTAGTCACTAAACATTCTTCAGCCATATTCTGCAACTACATAACTTGTATTTCTCTGCGATAGCCCAAAGATATTTGGGCAAAGCTATTCGGACAACGTTGAAAACTGGAGAAATCAAAATCTTATCTTGCGTTATTTGGAACGAGCTTTTCCAAAAAGTCACGTTCTGCCAAAGCTCTGTACCAAAAGCAAAATGGTGATGTAGCTAAGGTTTACACCATTAGACCACAGAAATATTTCTCTCTCTATAAGCAAACGATTTAATTCCTTTTTTGACCAAAGTTTATTATACGATGTTATGTAAGACTCTAGACTTTACGGCTTATGGTCATGAATTTTGGTTATAATATTCATATACTAGATCTTTGCCTGGTTTCAGCTAGCAGAAAAAATACAGTTCTATCTTCTATCTACAATTCACTTGATAACGATGGTCGTTTTTATTTTACATCTGATTCTTAAACTTTAAGAGTGTTTGGATTATTTTGTTCAATTTAAAGAACAATATAATTGGATCTTAAAGCGTTTTCCAAGCAATCCTGGTATTAAAATCTGAAATGAACAATTGAACAATAATGTAAAAGCTTGTAATCTTACTTTTACTAAGTAGTTGATAATGGCGAGTTTTTATTTGAAAGAAATGCGATAGACCAAAGATTAATATTACTGCAACGAAAGATTCATTTCGATTATAAAAGTGTCCTACGAGACTTTCTATCTTTTTTAAAATCTTTTTTTTAAACAATGCCGCGCCATTTATCCTATTGACAGATCATCATTTGGCGGCGAGCAGCCCAATAAATCTGACTAGTCTTCCTGTATTGTTGATCTTGCGTTCTGGCAGTCGTAATTGTGCAAGCGCTTCACAGTCATTGAAGTGGGCACCAGTCATATCCTCCTGTTCGCCACACAGCACGCATGAAGGAGTGTCGACGACGCCTATGCGATGGAGGTGTGCCTGCAAATAGTCGTGCTCTGTGTGCAGTCTGAAGCAGGCCACGGTCACGTCTCTGGGAAGGTTATGAGGTAGGCGGCCACTGGGCTCTAATAGGGAGGACAATTGCTTACTCTCCACACCCACAGCATGCCTGGCTTTCACCTCATTCTTTAGTGCTCCTTTTAGCAGACTTTTTGCTGTTCTGAATTCTAAGGGTACCTGGGGTTGCTGTTTCTCAGAGCCTTCTTTTTCCAGTCTATCAGCTTCCTTGTTTCCAATTTATTTTGGTTTGCTGTGATACTGATAAACAAGACACAAAAAACAAGTTTTCAGTAAGCCTACTTCTAGAACGTTTTCAGATCAAATGCAAAAGATTAGAAGATCCAGGGTAGTTGTTTGTACATGTTAAACTTTTTAAATTTAGTCAAAGGCTTTTGTGTTACAAACCCGAGGTGATCAAGTTCTTTCTTTTATTTCTAAAGTCCATCACCAATGTAACATCATTTTCAACAGATCAGGGACGACGGTGTAAAGTTTTTCCTAGGGACACAGTACCTGCACATTTGCGAACCTTGTCTGCTCCAAGATCTGGTAGGCGGTAGCATCACTCGAGGAAAACAAAGATGGAAACACAGAAAAACACACACCACCATCCTACTGAGCAATGATACAAAGTAGCAGAACAGTTTTTAGCTACCATTTAAGTAGTTCTAGGGCACTTAGGGTTGAAATAATAGTTTTCCTTTTATCAACTACAGTTCTCAAAAAACATGCATGAATGACTTTAATAAAGTAAATTAAATCTGCTTTTCAACCTGATCTATCAGTACTACAAGAGGAACTGTGACTATCAAGACTGCACTGAGTCATTGTTAACAACAATCGAGTTCTCTAGTCAAGAAATAATTTAAATTCTACCGTTTCTGTTTCTAGGAACAGTTTCATTAAGAGATTTCTGTAGTCATGTGTTTGCTCAGTAGTTACGAAGACTTTTATGAAATTTTTTGAAATTATTTTCTAGAATATTTAGAATCTACCACTTGGACAAGCCAAGTAGGTTTTATTATTTATTTATTAGTATCTAGATAAAAAGTTTACAATAAAAGTTTTAACCAGTAGTTTTTTTTCATTCCATGGTACACTTGTAGCCCAGCCCTCAATAATCTGCATACTTGCACACATTTTCTCCTTTCTTTTACTTTTTAAAGTTTTATACTCTACAACGTTTTTTCCCTATTTGTGTGAATTCTAATTTAATCTACATCTCAAGTATAAACTTTTTTCTTGAATATAAATGTTTCTTCAAGGAATGGCGTGTCATTCATCGGTTTTGCTTCTTTGTTAGAAAGCTCCCGCAAGCTGTTCAAATTGAAATCAGCATTCCATAGAGTGTAAGCATAAAGTCCTAACCGTTCGTTTATCAGCCACCACAGACAGCTCTAATACGGAGCACGAAATACCACTTTTAACATTAGAATTGATTTGTATAAAAAGAGCCGTGGTATTGACCCCAACAGTGGGCTTGAATGCAGAGCACGAAAATTGAGAATTTTTAAGAAGGTTCGTTAAATTGGCGCCAAAGGCGGAATAGATGTAAAAGCAAAGCCGTTAGTTAGTTGGTGTTGCTACCGAAGGCGACATAGTGTAGGTAAAGTCAAAGTTAATAGATTTGTTGGCCAAAGCACATCGAGTACGAAACGCGACCCTTAAAGACCAATATATCAGAGCATAGTGGACATGAAGGCAGCGAAGAAGCTGAACGTTTAGTTAAACTAGGATCGGAAAACTCATTCTTAGGACTAGAGCGGCTCTAGGTATACCTAAGTGTTTTCCTAGGGAAGCTACAAATACTTGGATCAAAGATCGCCAAATCTAGGCTGATTATCTCAGAAGGGTTTCTTATAGGTCCTTTTCCTATGGGAAATCACCTCCACAATATGAAACTGTATAATGGTGATCTAGACTGATCTAGAGAATTGTTAGAATAAAGCTAGAACTAACTAGAGAAGCACAATAAGCCTTCAGATTGCAGTGCATCTGGTGTATTAGTCAGGGCCTAGGTTTTATAGTACTAAGACTCTTGATGTTGGTGTAAAGCAAGAACTTTTAGTAAAGTCTGAAAGTTTATGTTGCCATTGAAGGGTCATAGTGTAGGCAAAGCATACCAAAGTTAAAGTTAATAACATATCGGTTGTCGTAGCCTGCCCGAGCACCGAGTACGAAACACAATCCTCAATGTTAGAATTGAGAAGTTTTAAGAAGGTCCAGCAGCGGCAATGAGTGTAAAGGCAACGTTTTCAGTAGAATCTGAAACTTTGTGTTGCTACCAAAGACGACATAATATGAGAGGACAGAATTCTGATTGTTTGATTGCTGGTCGCCGTAGAGGCTTCAACGCAGAGCTACAATGGCTCATGGTGTAGCTGTTAAGGATGATCTTTATTTGAAAGCAAACGGACATAACAAGAAACATAGATCGTGAAGGGTTTCTATTGGAAGCTGTAACAGGACTCTGCACATTCTACGAAAGAATTTCTCTTTAGGTTTTATGTTTTTTGTTCAAGAAGTTTGCTAAACGGCAAATCGACACGACGGCGTCTGACAGCAACTAAGTTTATGATTATACACTTCATTGTGCTTTTACTGGAAATACTTTTTAATGGTGATACCTTTTCATTGTATATTTTATAGTTTTTTTGCCTTTAGAAAGTGTTACATTCTTCAATCGTATTTTAAAAATGCGTTTTTATAGGCATGTAATTTCGCAGGTTTGATCTTATCTTTTTAAAATGAATTTTGCTTCGATGTAAACACTTTGGTGTAATTATAGTAATTTTTTATCTTTTATTAATAAAGGAAGGCGCTTGATAGATTTGTAATTTCTCCACCAGAGTTAAAGATAAAAAATATCTTTCATTAAAGTATCATTCCTCTTCAGCGAGATTTTTGGAGATGAGATGTTAAAGACAAAAATAATATTCTGGGTTTGAATAGTTACCATGAATAAAATAATAAATAATTGAATATAATGTCAGATGAATTTTATTGTAATAAAATGTTAATAATAAATCAAACTTTAACTAACTGCCTGTATATTTTATTAAAGAAACTCCTATAAGTTTCAATTGGTTATGGGCCCAGGCAGGTATTTAACCATTTTTTAAAATTGAGACTTCACGTGTGTATGTGCATGACAATTTAAATTTTTGTAATCGGCAAGAAGGTAAAATAGATTGATTAAGATGAGTGAAAAAGAAAATACGATTACAAAACTCCGAAGTACTGGAGATAACTGGTCAATATGGAAGTTTCAAGTTAAAGTATTATTACAATCAAAGGAATTAACCCATGGGCTGAAAAGTCCCAGGCCTAACAAAGAAAACACGGTTTTTTTTGTTCAAAATTAGTTTTATTCATCAACGTAATTTCCATCAAGAACAACGCAATCATTCCAGCGCCGCTCTAACAAAATTTTTTTCTTTGCCATATGCGGTCGTGTCTTTGCAATTTCGGCCTTCAAACGCTCCAATAACGCTATATAATATTCACTGTTGATGGTATTTCCCTTCTCAAGATAGTCGATGAATATTACACCACGCACATCCCAAAATACCGAGACCATAACCTTTCCAGCCGATTGTTGTGCTTTCGGTCGCTTTGGACGAGGTTCACCAGTTGCTGTCCACTCAGATGACGATCGTTTTGATTCCGGAGTGAAGTGATGGATCCATGTTTCATCCATTGTCACATATCGACGCAAAAATTCCGGTTTGTTACGTTTAAACATGGCCAAACACTGCTCAGAAACATCAACACGTTCTTGTTTTTGGTGAACAGTGAGCAAACGCGGCACCCACTTTGAGCAGAGCTTTCTCATAGTCAAATGCTCATGCAATATAAAGCCAACACGTTCTTTTGATATCTTTACGATGTCAGCTAACTCACGCAACTTCACTTTTCGATCATTCAAAACGGTTTTGTGGATTTTTTTTGATGTTTTCTGGTGTTACCGCCTCATTTGGACGTCCACTGCGTTCTGCATCATCGGTGTCTCTACGACCACGTTTGAAGTCAGCAAACCAACGTTTTATTGTTGTTTCTGATGGGGCGGAGTCCCCATAACACTTTTCAAGCTATTGCTTCGCTTGAACGGTATTTTTTCCCATCAAGAAGCAGTGTAAAATTAAAACACGAAATTGTTTTTGATCCATTGTTTTGAAAATAACAAAAGTAGCGTCACTCTTAGCACAATAACTCACAAAATAACGAATAGAATATCATAAAATTTTAACAGCTGTCTTTTGAAGGTTAGTACTAACTGAAAAAGCGGTGAATGCAATAAAACTAGCGCCATCTATTTGTTAGGCCTGGGACTTTTCAGCCCATGTGTTATATGGATATGTTACTGGTGAAGAAAAGGAACCTAAAAAAACTGACACGGATAATTGGAAGAAGTGGAAGAAAAAGGATTACATAGCAGTAGAATTAATTGTTTCTAGAATCGATGAAGGTACGTTACCGTTGATTATTAATTGTGATACAGTTCTGGAAATTTGGAACAAACTATTAAGTGTGTTTGAACAGAAGTCTGAAAATAGTGTTTATTTGATGCAACAGAAATTTATGAATTATAGTTGGGATAATTCAATAAATGTTTCAATGAATATACGATAGCAAAGTTAGAAGAATTTAAACTAAACGAGTTAGGAGAACCTATTAGTGAAAAATTAATAATAACTAAAATTCTAACTTCACTTCCTACAGAATATGGCTATTTTATTTCTGCTTGGGAAAGTATGCCAGAAAACAAAAGAACTTTAGATATTTTGACAGCTCGCCTTATGAGTGAATCTGAAAGAATCAATCAAGGAAACGAAAATCTTAATTTTAATTCTTCTAATGCTAGTAATGCATTAATAGGAAAAACATGTTATGTTTGTGGTAAAAAGGGGCATATATCTAGATTTTGTAAAGATAAAAAGGCAACACACAACAAAAATAATAAAAGTCAAGTAGATAAAACACATATTTACTGTGACTACTGTAAAAAGCCTGGACATATTTCTAAGTTTTGCTGGTGTAAAAAATATAAGAAGAATGATAAAATAAATAAAAATGCTGCTTTTGTTGGTTTAGATCTTTCCGAAATGAATTCAGTATTAGTTGATTTTAATGACGACGAAACTTGGATAGCAGACAGTGGTGCGAGTGAACACACGAGTAATCAGAAAGAATGGTTTGAAAATTATTATGAATTTGACAAACCAACAGAAATTAAAATAGGTAATGGTTCTGTAAAAAATGCACATGGTAAAGGTAAAATATCACTTATAGCTTTTGAAGGACAAGATTACATTCCTACTGAATCAAATGATGTATTATATGTACCAGATATTAAATTTAATCTGTTTTCAATAGGAGCAGCCCTCGACAAAGGTTATACCATGATGACAGATAATAAAACATGTAAAATACTTAAAGGAAACGATGTTTATGCCATTGGTTTAAGAATTGATAAGTTATATCATATGCAATTCAGACATGCTGGCTCAATAAATGTTAATCTGAGTATTTCAAAAACAGAAACTGTTAAAGATTTTCATGAGAGATTTTGTCATCAAAATATAAGACATGTCAGAGAAATTCTAAAAAAGCATAATGTCAATTTGAATTTTAATGTTAAAACGATTCGAACTGATAATGGTAAGGAAGAAGTTAATTCAGTCGTTAAAGAAATTACTGAAAAAGAAGGTATTACTCATCAGTTATCTTGTGCTTATACACCAGAACAAAACTCTCGAATAGAAAGGGAAATGAGAACAATTGTTGAAGCCGCTCGTACAATATTACATGCAAAAGATTTACCAAAATTTTTATGGGCAGAAGCCGTCAACACCGCAGTTTACATCATCAATTTGACAGGAAACAGCAGTGTAGATGGAAAAACACCTTATGAATTATGGTACAACAAAGACATCGATTTAAATAAACTAAGAGTTTTTGGAAGAATAGTTCATGTACATATTCCCAAACAGAAACGTCTTAAATGGGATTCAAAAAGCAAAAAAGGTTTATTCGTAGGATATCCAGAATGTTCAAAAGGTTATAGAGTTTATTTTGCTTCCGAAAATAAAATTGATATAGTACGAGATGTTATATTTGGTAAAGAACAAAATAAAGATTTAGGAGTCAAAGAAAATAATGAAAATACAAGAAAATGTGTAAGTTTAAACTATGACAATTATGAATACCAAGAATCTGAAGAAGAAAAAGAAGATCAAACGTTTAGAGAAAAGAATATAGAATTTAGAGAAGAAGAGAAAAGACAAGAATCTGAAGAAGAAGAGAAACAACCTATGGATGAAGAGAATTTCGAAAATTACAATTTAAGAAACAGAAGAAATATTAAGAAACCAGAACGATACGTAATGATTTCAAATGAATTGGAAGAACCAAGTAGTTACAAAGATGCCATGTCAAGTAAGTCATCTATTCATTGGCAAAGAGTAGTTCAAGAAGAAATAAATTCGTTACTAGAAAATGATACATGGAATATAAAAGATTTACCTAATGGAAAGCAAGCAATAGATACTAAATGGGTTTTTAAAATAAAGAAAAATGGTGATAATGAAATAATTAAATACAAGGCCAGATTAGTTGCTAAAGGTTTCCAACAAGAAGAGTACGAAGAGATATTTGCACCCGTTGCAAAGATGACAACATTTAGAACACTAATGGCTGTGGCAAATCAACGAAATTTAATATTGCATCACTTAGATGTAAAAACTGCATTCCTGAATGGAAATTTAAATGAAGAAGTGTATATTAAAATTCCTGATGGTATTAATTGTGAAGAGAGTAAAGTTTTAAAATTAAAAAAATCACTTTATGGGTTGCGACAAGCTTCCAGATGTTGGAATACTCAATTTTGTAAATTTATGAAAGAATGAAAGAGGTAATTCAGATTATTGCTTATTTATCAATAAAGAATTAAAAGGATTTATACTTTTATATGTTGATGATATAATCGTAGCTTGTGATACAGAAAAATGTTTAAATAAAATAAAATGTAAATTAAAAGAAAAATTTAAAATGGAGGATTTGGGAGAATTAAAATATTTTATAGGAGTTGAAGTTGAAAGAAATGTTAAAGAGGGAATACTTACTCTTAGCCAAAAGAGTTATTTGGAAAGAAATGGAAGTCTCTTAGGACTCCTTTAAGTGTTTATTTATATATTTTCTTTGTGTGTTAAAGATATGTTTAGTTTATGTATTTAACTTAATACTCGTATTGAATATAATTTTTGAGAGGGGGTGTTAAAGACAAAAATAATATTCTGGGTTTGAATAGTTACCATGAATAAAATAATAAATAATTGAATGTAATATGTCAGATGAATTTTATTGTAATAAAATCTTGATAATAAATTAAACTTTAACTAATTGGGAGCATTTTTGGAAGGAACAGGATCGAAAAGTTTCTTCATGTTTGAATGATGTAAAAGTACTTTGCAAATTTCTTCATTATCGTTATAAGTCTGTTATTTAAGCACACTGTTGCTTCGCTTGGTTTGTTATTATCTGTAGAATCAATGAAGTGATCTTTATCCAACGGAGATGAAGACTGCTAATAACAGGTAATTTTTGCCGTGTGGAAATGAAAACTTTTCTTATTTAAATTTGTAAATAAATATAATTATCTAAAAACCTAATTTTGAAAGTTTGTATTGGCAATGAGAATAGTTGTTCCATACGACATCGACAATCAGATATTAAACCTTAATTCGATAAAAGTAGAACTTCGCCGAAACTTTAATTTCGAAAATAATAATAAAAATAAAATTATTCTCCATCATCCGCTTCCAGTATTTGGAGTAATAAAACTTAATATCAGAAAATAAGCATCTATAACGACTATAAAAATCGGGGTCATGCGGAGAATTTTCATGTTAATGATGTTTGTAATATTATATGCACGTTCCGGTTTTATACCCCCAAGAACTAACTTCCCTTCTAACAGTTAAGTTAGTGAAGGGTCACTGCGTGAGTCCATATACACACACGCAAATAAATCTCGTGCCCTACTTATATTTTTCTCCCAATTTAGATGTTAATAAGCATTTAAAAAACACCCTCAAGATCAGGATTAGTTTAATGATATGTTTCAAAATTATACAGTGTTGGAATGTTGTGTTCCCTGATGTGGCTACGAACACTTTCAGATAGGTCCTCTAATTTACATAAAAGTCGAAACGGAAATAGATTAAGTGTGATTATTTGTTCATTATGAATATAAAGACCAGCTATATGAAAACAATTAGTCAATGTGGCAAATAAAAACTACGGCCATATTTATCAAAACCACGCTTTTTTGATGAATGTTTTCTAGATTTGTTTAAAACATGTGTCAAAAAGTTTTTCTTTTTTCTTTAATAATTATAAATCTTGAAACTTGTATATTTTATCTTAAGACGGTATAACAGTTTTTCTACTCCCGTAACATGACAAGCAAGTTTTTCATGATATGTTTACTTGATATGTAAATGCATCATAATGAAAAAAACTGTAGCGTAATACACAGGGTATATTTAAAATGACGCATAATCTGTACTCCACGTGAATCTACATTAAAATCTGAATAAAAAAGCTAAATACATTTTTTGTCATAAATTCATAGTTTTTAAAATATGACCAATTAAAGGTTTTAAATCTGACAACGTTGCATAATATTTTACTAGGGTAGCTGGTTGTAAAGCTGCTGCTTTCCTTAAATAATTTCATACCAACAACAACGCAGTATTGCGACATGTTTCGAAAGATAGTACAGCAAAGATTTAACAATAATAATAATAATAAATAGGACCAAATGTTTCTTATTATTACTTAAACTACGAATAATTGTAACTATTTTGTCTTAATTATTAAAAACAGAAAGATTTTAGTAAATATTAGGAAGATAAATAACGTGGTGTACATATTACATAAAATACACCCTGTATATGTTGCGATATAAAAATATTATATTGAAACTCTTTTACAATTACGCCACTGCATTGCTCCTAGTTCAAAAATGTTTATTTAAGATGTAAATTTCAATTTTTATTAGGAATGCATCTTGAATGATAATTGATAATTTTTTTCATTCGTCGCATACTGCAACAAGAAATGGGAACGAATGAAACAAAGATTTGTAATACTGACATAACCTAACAGAACAATGACAATATTCAGATATAACAAAGACACGAAAACAAAGCAAATAGGCGGGACACAATCATTTTTATTTCAATTTGACAACAGTGTTAATTTTACTTGTTTTTGAAACAAATCATTTATACAGAATGTCTTGAAATTGGAGTGACAAGTGAACAGAACCTTAATTCTCCCCGTTTTCTAGTTAGTCATATATTAAGGGAGTTAACTGCGTCGAAAAGGTTTTAAAAATTCCAAAAATAATTACTTTTATTAGAACCTTGCACGAGATGACATCTTTAGATTGCGGCTTTGTTTGTCTTGCCTGGCAGCATCTTTAGTTCAACTAAATTCAAAAAGTCATGTTAAGAAGAGGATCAATAGAATCTGATTTAGAGTGAGTTTGATACAAATACGCTTTAAGACATTTCGTAAATGATAGTAATCATCCCCTACGAGGGTGGTCTGAAAAGTTTCCGACCTCAACGTGAAGATGGTAGCACTCGTAAATAAAAGCTACTGAATTTCGTTGTTCATCTGTTAGTCACCAAAGTCTCAACCATTTTGGACGCCCAGTTTTTATGTAACAGTCGTTTGAGTGAGTTGATGTGAGTTTTTTTGTGAAAATGGACAAAATCGAGTATCGAGCTGTCATTAAATATTTGTTTTTGAAAGGCAATACGCCTTCGTAAATAAAAGATGAGTTGGATTCTGTGTATGGGAACTCTGCACCATCATTTACCACATTGAAATTTTGTGCTGCTGAATTTAAACGTGTCCGTAAGAGCTTGGGAGACGATGAACTTTCGGGACGTCCAAAAACTGCAACTACCGACGAAAACATCGCCAAAGTTCACCAAATGGTGCTAGACGACCGCCGAATTAAAGTGAGAGAGATAGCAGAGGTTATGAACATGTCAAAAGAACGTGTTTGTCATATTTTAAATCAACATTTAGGCATGAGAAAGCTGTCCGCGCATTGGGTGCCGCGTTTGCTCACGTTAGACCAAAAACGTGTTCGAATGAATATTTCCAACGATCTTTTGGCGCAGTTCAGGCGAAATAAATCCGAGTTTTGGCGCCGATTAATTACTGTAGATGAAACTTGGATACACCATTATACGCCCGAAACAAAAATACAGTCCAAACAGTGGACTGCAAAGGGGGAACCGGCTGCAAAAAAAGCAAAAACTGTTTTTTCGGCTGGGAAAGTGATGTCGACTGTTTTTTGGGATAGTCATGGAGTTATTTTAATCGATTATCTTCAAAAAGGAAAAACCATTACAGGAGTATACTATGCATCATTACTTGACAAGCTGAAGGCAGAACTTGCGAAAAAACGGCCACATTTGCAGAAAAAGAAAATCCTGTTTCACCAAGACAACGCACACAGTCTCACACCTCAGCGGTTGCCATGGCGAAAATCCACGAATTACGGTTTGAACTGCTTGACCATCCGCCTTACTCGCCAGATCTAGCCCCAAGCGATTTCTTTTTGTTCCCTCATCTAAAAATTGCGCTCGGAGGACAAAGATTTTCGTCAAATGAAGAGGCAATCACCTTCGTGAACAATTATTTTGCAGAGAAAAATGCCGAGTACTATTTGGACGGGTTACAGAGATGGAAGCATCGCTGGGAGAAGTGTGTAGAGTTACAAGGAGACTATGTTGAAAAATAAAAAAAAATTTTCAGAAAAAATGTCTTGTATCTTTTGACCACCCTCGTATTTATGATCAAAAACAAATCTAATTCGGCAAAAGGCTGCTCGATCACAATTGTAACTTTGCGAGGTAAAACGAATAGAAAAATTATTTCCGCTTGACGTTAACATAAAAACTAAAAATTTTTCCCATTCTTACGTGGAAATGACAAAAACAAAATCATGTTAATTGGCATTAATAACAAGGGAACATTTGAAATCAGGATAACCTAGACGAGCTCCACACCGCGAGGTTAATCTCTAGCTACAGTTTCGGAAACACAAAGCTGGTACAAATAGCTGTTTTGTCGAAATTGGGCCGATAGCACGATGGTGCTGTCGCCTTGATCGGAGGGTATCCAGTCACAAGCCACCCTTTCCCTATTGCAGGCCCGATTACCGTTTGTAGGATTCCTCCCTTCATGCGACCCACCCCTAGTAAAGAAGCTGGCTTATTGTTGTCAGGTTTAACGCTTCAAGTTTAATTAAAATCTAAAGAGCTACTATGGCGTCTAGGGTGTGTTAATTCACTCCATAGGTGTTCGTGCAAATTTGGTGTTCAATCCTGTTCATTCGTAATTTGCGCTCGTGTTTGGTTTGTTTTGTGATTATCCGTTCGAAACGCCACTGCCTTTTAGTGGGAGTTTTCCCGCCACGCAGATAACGTCGACAAAGTGGTTCTTTACATTTTGAAACACCTTTAGCACAGCGCTGCAATGGACACCTTCCATCGCCTTCTCCTATAATAATATTTTCGTTAAATAATTATATAGAAACATGAACTACCAGCGGCACAACTAGTTTCATAGCTTTACAATAATAAGTCACAATCCGCACTTGAAATAACATTAGAAATATAGATCACTCCACGGCTGAAGAGCAATGTTTCCTGTAATGACCAACGGCCGAAAAACGACAATGATGACAATCGACAAAAAATTCCAAAAAACATTTTACATCTATTGAGAAAGGTGGCAAAGCCTTGATGGCACTTTTCTGCGAACATATCTAAAAAGTCTCAGTTAATTCTTGTGCTTAATAACAACTCAGTTTAATCTTAAAAGACGGGTTTCATGAAGACCAAAACTTTAGATTTACTCAGAAATCTTTCAAATAAATGTTAGCCTTATCAGCCTAATAAAACAAAGGGGACTCATCAGAAAATGGTATACAGTATAAATCCACAGTTAGAGTGTTTGACACGATAACTATTATACAGTGTCCGCCGAAAAGTCTGCACCATATGGGAAAAATTTTTATTGAATGATTTATGGAAAATTTATTTTCGGCATCAAGTTTTGCTTGCTTCAGAACCAAAAATGACCTAATCAAAATAATCATGTGGTCTCCATTACCTGTCAAATTAGACATTTTCAGAGAAAATATCCGAAAAATGGACTTATTTGACCGAATTTGGAAAAAAGTCATGGGAAGAAATTGTTTCTTTTGCAATTATTTTTCCGTATGTGGATTTTCAAAACCTTACTACGATTTTCAAATTTTGCTTTTTACTTCGCTTTTCCTTATTTGTTAATCAATAAAAATCGATCCAATCTAATTCAAAACACTTATTGATTAGATATATATTGCACAGTACTCATCTTACGGTCTAATCTTCTTTTTCTTATTTTTATGTAAAAAATAAAAATGGAGCTTTGGTAAAGTAGCACACTTGGTACAATTCGGTCAAATAAGTCCATTTTTCGGACATTTTCTTTAAAAATGTCAAATTTGACAGGTAATGGAGAAGAGCAAGCAAAACTTAATGCCGAAAATAAATTTTCCACAAATCATTCAATAAAAATTCTTCCTATAAGGTACAAACTTTTTGGCGGACACTATATGATCCAAGCATTTTGTCACCCATCCTTGTGCTTATTGCGCTAATCTAAATCTTCCAGGTTCATTATGCTTTCTACTGAGTTTAGATCGTTTCTGATAGTGTTTATAGCGGTCAATTGGATTTCCAAAAAACTTTGAAGATTTAACAAATGATTTTCTCTTTGTTCCTACTTCCATAACAAAAAATACTTAAAGAACTATACAGCCAATTGTTGTTAGAACATGTTAACTAAATTTTTATTAAGTATTTTACGATTAGTACTAGATTATGCATTTAGTGAGATGTTGTGTCTTTTCATAACTTTTCTCAGATTATTATGTATGCAACTTCAATATGATTGTTTTCCATGATCAGCTGAATCTTTAATTCTAATATATTAAGCTCAAACCAGTTCTAATCTTAGAGAATGGATGACACGTCATCCGTGATCAAAGGCATAGTTATCACTACAGCTCGGATTTATATGAAAGTACTTCATGCGAGAGATACGCACATATAATATGCAGGAATCTTTTACAAAATATGAAACAATGTATTCGAAGTTTGCAACAGTATAATATGTAACAAACGCCAAAATATCTTTTTAAGCGAGAATAAATAAATATTAATTTCAAGCCAGAGCAGGGTAGGTCTTAGTTTTTCCGCATTTCTATTTTTTTATGTTCAAAGAAGCCCAAGCTAGTTTACTTTTGGTTTGATTATGAATCTAATGTACCATGAAACTAGCAAAATCTGAAGCTTCATATCTTTAGGTTGTATCATTCAAATTTAGTTCAATTGTATCAATGTATTGCTTTCTTGATGATTTGCTTAGTGTTCTAGTCAACGTTTTCATACTTATCTTTAAATTTTTTATTTATTTTATTTTATTGATTTATTTTTTCAACTGCATTTCAACACCTATCAAAGGCAACACCCTTACTTTAGTAGTCAACCGGTACTGTGATGGACTTATCGGTACTTTTAAGATAGTATCTCTAGATCTTTTAAAACTTACGGATCACTTTGAATATTGCTCTATTATCTATAGTTATGATACAAACAAATCAAATCGACCGAAGGAAGTCATTCGGGCCAACGAATAAGACCTCTATCCTTTCTTTCAAAAGGTTGCAGTTAGGAAGTTCAGTAACGAAGACATAAGAACCTGTAGTAAGAACTAATTTTAATTTGGGCAGCTAAAAAAGCTTTTGTTTCATTAAATGTAGTCTCGTTTGGGCTAATTGTTCTTTTTATTTATTATTACGCATAATGCAATGCAATGTATTGTCCGGAGTACTACGCCAATATTTATACTTTGCTCTTATCTTGAGACATTCATCATGATGTTAGAGACTTGGCAGCAATGCAAGCTTGTCCAAATTAATGTCAGAAAAAGAAAAAAAAGGTTAGTCAACAAGCGATGTTTTCGATGGAAAAATCTGGATTAACACGGATTTACTCAGAATTGCAACTGGGCAAAATAATTTATGAGAAACAAGTGAAAATATGTTTCCTTTTTTATTTAACATACAAATTTAACACACACACGTGCCATGAATAAAAATTTGTGGAAATGACTGAATTGGACCATTAGGATAGCATACATTTTCATTCAACAAGAACGCAAAAGAATAACTATGGCATGTCACGTAAAGGAACTGTACTAAATGTCCATTATTGTTCCTTAAATCTTTTGTTTTAGTTTATTTCATCATTTTTGGTGATAACCTAGGAAGTATTTGCATTCTTGAATTTATAAATATAACGTGTCTAAGTCATTTTGGCCTTACGACTGTTATGTATGGATCTAAGCCAAAACCATTAACAAAAGTGATTACAGATTTACGTGTGCAACAGTGTGGTTGCACATAAATAAAAGAGATAAAACATTTCGGGTACTATTTTGCCTTGAGGTACTATTCACAATAATAAGCTTACAGCAATAAAACTTCAATACCTACTAATTACATTTATTGCCAAACAGTATATTGCAGTATTTTCATAAATAATACAAAGTCGAGAAATACAACACAAATTCTAGACTCCAAGTTATGATTTACAACGAAAATTCCTCGTAATTAATTTAATTATGCTCCCTTATACATTTTTCATCAACTAACACACCAATTTTGCATAATGACCAACTGGAGCAAAAACATTCATTAATGCATCTAAGCAAATTATTTGATTTCAAATTTCTCTATTATTGACCTTATACTAAAGTAGTACACGCTTTCCAAGAAAAAACTATTTATAAAGAAAAATAAACTCGGCTAGAAATAAAAACCAGCACTTAAAATCTTATCCAGTTATACAATATTGATCAAAATAATTAAATGCAAGTAGTACAGGCTACAATAAGAATTATAAAAAAGGTGTATACCGAGTTTGTTTTTCTAATCTAAATAATAAAAGTTTGCTTACAGAAAACGCTGGATGATATGCATATGCAAGTTTGTAAGTATTCATTCACTTGTATATTGCGCATGTAACAAACGATGTGATACACTTAAGGATAATTTCAACAATGTTTACGTCTTAGTTCGTGCGTGCGAACTTACCCCTTATCTTGCACCGCCAATTCGAGGTCACGTGGCAGACCGGACCATGACTGACCGCAATCACGGCAACTCTTTTCCCCCAATATTATATAAACACATACCTACTGTTCTATTTTTGAGAAAAAGATTAAATGGATAAAACGAGCGAAAATATATTTTAATATTGGGCAACGTTCAAAATGGGATCGACCCAATTTCCTTTTTAACCTTCAAGTAATTACTTAATTTGTTTGTTTTTTTCCTTGGATAATCTTAATATTTTCATCTAAAACAATTATCTTCCTCCATTTAGATTCATTATCAAAAAGGGAAAATTTTGACATATTATTTAGGCAGATAAAATGATTGTACTAACCTTAAAAGTCTTATAAGAAGAGACAACATAGGAAGCACCATCTTCTAATTCATCCAATCTAAATTTTCTATCTCCATCCATTGAAAAAATATATCTAGCACCACGTGGTAGGTCCATGCGAAGTGAAAGCTTATCAAGAAGTGAGTCCAGAGTTCCAATATCTCTTCCTGGTTTAAATCTAAATTCGATTCCCGGAAAGAAAGGATCCCCATTCTTGTAAAAAACAACTCTAAGGGCTCTCCAATAGGAGAGGTTACTGTAACGACTGGTGGCAAGTTCCACGCGACTCTTCGGACGCGGCGGTGGCACCATCGAAGATGCCTCGCTCGCATTATCAGCCATGGTGGTGGCCCCAGGGCTGGAGGGCCTACTGGCACCTCCTTGGCGCCAGTAACCGCCGCCACCTCCGTTCGGTGCGAGGTTAACGCGTGGTGGTTCACGCTCCTCTTCGTATTCCTCTTCGTCAGATTCCGTTTTATTGGTCACGCTCTTCCCGGTTGCTCCCGATGTACTAATAGGGTTCACCGCCTTCTCGGCACGTGGCGTTGGTGGAGCTATATCGGCGACGCCGACGCCACCTCCGCCACCGTTCATGGCGCCCTCTCCTGATACGTTCTGATGATCTTCATCATGCGCAGCGTCCTCGTATTGCTGCATTCTGCTGCTTGCACGAGATTGCGATACAGGCACCTGAATTGAAACGAAAAAAAAAAGATTACTGGACAAACCAATTTTCTTGAATTTTGATCTAGATGCAAGTACTTCAAAGTTTGTTTACTGAAGTATTTGAATTATGAAAATTTAAAAGTTTCTGGAATTTGTCTGTTTATTGGAAATATCAATTGTAACAAGATGGAACAGAAAAAAATGTTAAGTGCAGTTATTATTTCGGTATTTGGTTCTTTCGTGTATTCTAAAAAATTAAAAGTATTCCATAATTAAATGTCTCCGGGTAGAAAGAACCGTAAACAAATTAATTTTTGATATGAAGAAAAAAACTAATAATAATTGAGTCACTTTAAAATCTTAAAATTGAATTTGAAAGTAAATAAATCAGCTAGAAATTCTTAAAAGAGTAATGAGATATTGATTTTAATTTTCCAAGAAATCTTGATAAGAGGGGTGTATGGAATTATTATTATGAAATCACCTTTTTGTTTATAAAATTTCCACCGTGTCAAATAGGAAAAAAATATAAGACTTTTAAGACAGGACAGGAAAAATATATAAATAAAGTGAACTTACCATAGCCATCATTGCAAATCTTCATCAGTTAATTCACTCACTTAACATCTTCATTCATAAACAATTTGAATTTTTGAAATAGCGTGGCAGACACCAAGTCCGCTTTATTTCATAAGTCACTTTATTTCCGGTTAACACAAAACTTTAAACAATAAACATAATTTTTAAACTGGTAAGTCCTGCATTTCACTTTTTAACAGCACCTCGGTTGGATTTTAAATTAAAATTTGTTATGTTTAACAAAATAATACAAGTAATAGTGCTGCCACACAAGCGGCTTTGAACTGAACTTGTTGCACGAGGGCACCCGGAGTATTGACTCCGGGGTTTGGCAGTTAGCCGGAGTTGTAGCTTATTGGCTGAATTAAGAGGTTAGTTTGATGTCATCGACCAATACGAGACGACCGTATCCCATTCCACGTTTGCCCTCTTTCTGTTTACCCCAAAGTACCCCTCGTAAACCACCCCGTAACCCTCCATTGGTCGTTTCCGGCGTATCCGTACCTGCAATATATGAGACTGATTTTAATCGCGCATGCCACCTACTCTAAGTGTTGTTGTACCCTCTATGCACTGATTAGAGATAACAGATAAAGACGATTTTTCTCTCTTTTAGTGGTTTAACGCGTTAGCCTTTTTTTTGTTCCTTTTTCCGCATTTTAAGCTATTTATTGTTATGGTTTTAAGAAGAAATCTAGGGAAAATTATGAGTAACATACTAATCAGAAATGCTTATTAGTTTGTTCTAGATTTGTTCTCAAAAATCACGTGTTTGTGATAAGAAAATATTCTAGAAATTAATTAGCTGACGTCATAAAGTTACCTAATATTAATTTTTCATTTCTTTCTTTTTTACTTGAAAAGATCTAAATCGACTAAATAACTGTTTCTGATATATCGTAATGATATGACCATTTTATTTAAGAATAAAAACAAACAAGCACTCCTGGCGTTTCGCATGTAATCAGATGGGGCGTTGCAAGAGGTATTGTTCCTATTTCCTGGAGAAAATTTTCAAAATTGCACTTGATGATTTCATTTCACTAATGAAAAATCTTATTATCTCTTTCTTAGTTAACTGTCTGCTTTACTGCAAACATTATGATCGGGAAAGTTGAATATTGCAGAAATCAGTTAAATCAGTCTAGTTTCTTATTTTTGTTTTATATTTATTTCATTTTTGACTTTATTGCCTTTGTGAAATACAATTTCTGTCAATATTTAGACCGCTAACTTATGTAGATAAGTTTTTTCAGAAACAGTACGCAAATAAAAAGCAGATTTTGAATAAAACATTAGTATTTACATCAAATATATTTAAACTATGAGATATGGAAAGTAGATACGATTTTATCCTTTTCAAAATAGTTGGAACAAAAAATTCTATGTGTACTCTATGACAGCTCACATCAGGTAAAACTGATCCTTATTAGCTATAAAAAGGAATAAAGGATAAGGGTGGATTTAATCGAATTTGATTACAAATACTACCAAGAAAGGAGATCGCTCTCCAGTGCTATCTGTGGTACAAATCAATTCACTTATATTATTGATTGATTGGTTAATTTATGTATTTTAATCTTCCATAGCCGTGACCCACTCAGAGCAGTCGTGGACATTCATCAGCCTTAATCTCTTCTGTTCTAGGAGCAAACTTGATCTATTGCTGTTCTAAATGTTATACAGGGTGTTCTACCATTGGCAGATCAGCTTCAAGTAGAAAGATTCTGTGACTAAAACTGAGACGAAAATTCTTGTACGAAAATATTTGTGGATGTCTCCTCTTTCCCCATGAACCAATCAAAGTCGGAAATTTTGAAAAAGAAATACTTCGTAAAATAAAAAACCGGCATTGGTTACATCTCGCACTTGCAATATTATAATAGAATATTATCAACAGATTTTCTAAAATAACTGAAAACTCCAGAATTTTGTATCTTATTGAACTGAAGATTGATACTTTTGGGAAAAATCAGAGCCGACTCCGAATTTGTCATAATTTTAGTTTCTCATCGAAACCATTTATTGGTAAGCAATAGAATTTAGTTACAACAAATATGCCGATATGTACTGGGTTTATGGGGTTAGCGAAGGAAATGGTAATACCGCGAAAGCTGAATACTTGAGAAAGTTTTCAAATCGTTGTCAACGTATTTAGAAGATGATGATACCAAACAGAATTAATGCTGGTGCTCCACAAACTCCACAAGAAGAACAAATTTTACAAAGTGTTTTTGAAGAACTTGGAAGTAGTACAAGAGGAGCTGCTCGCTGATTTCATATTCCTAGTAATTTCACCGTGCATAATGTCTTAAAAGCAGATTCTTCATATCCGTACCACTTTAGTACTGTGCAGTCGTTAACACCTAATGATTGTCAAAGTCACATTAACTACTGCAACTGGCTATTGTGACAGATCGACCTGAACCAATTGTCACAGCATGTATTAGTCAGCTCGCGAAAATCCACATTGTATGAAACCGTCTAGAAACCAGGTCGGATTCTCTTTAAATGTCTGGATGGGAATACTAGCAGGTAACATTACTGGACCTACGATCTACAAAATGGACTGATCTAGATGCATGATGGCACAACAGCTCATTATGCCTATAACGTCAGGAAATGGTCGAAAGAAAATTCAGTAAAACAGATCATCCATATTTCCTTCATGGCAAATTGCCATTCTACGACTGCAATAAAGTGCTGACTACTACTAGCATTAACTAAAGAATCAAAGGCATTAGAAATATTCTCAGTATAATATAATGCATTCACTTTCAATATTTATAAAGTTATTTAATTCAGTTCTTGTTCGTGTAGTAATTACTACAAAAGATCAGACGACGAGAGAGTTAATCAATATCCAAGGCCTGCCCAAAACTCATTATGTTGCAGTTAAAGTATAGCATTTCTAGGCCCTTCTATGCGGCTTTGCAGGCCTAAGGCAGCCACCGATCAACTATTCCAAAATTAAGTCAGCAAAACTCTACCACAGGCCCGGTTTTACCCTTCGACAGAGAAGCTTTGCCTTCCATCGAGTCACCTATGGTGGCACACAGTTGGCTCTTGTCCTCCAGTAAAACCAGTTTCTGTTCAAGTTTTTTATTTTGAATTTTCTTGATCAAGTATGTTAATTTTATTTCAAGATAATAAACAAAAGTGAAAATAAATTAGACATTTCGGAAACATTATATTAACTCTTTACATGGAATGTCTTGAAACAACCTTCACGAAGACTGACATGACATTATTTACATTTTTTTGTACAGTTCTTTTTGGAAAACGCACATCTATTTTGCTTTTTTGACGGAACTACCTAATCATCAGTCTTTTCATATAGGGTCTCACTATGTACTCTAAATAGCAGCTCTTTATGTGTTGAGGGTCTGTCCTCTGCTAAAGAAGGTCAACTATATTTACCCAGGTACACTTGAACAACTACCCTGCAAAAGGCCAGGAGGTCATATTTATTGCCGTAACTAGTCCTATATGTATATCTGCCAAGCATTATGAACACCGATGTCAACCCTAAAAGTAAAGAATGGCCACCACCACTTTCTGACCTTATTCCAATTTTATAGTTGTCTATGTTTTTATTCATTTTACCGATACCCCCCATAAATTTGTTATATTTGCGTGTCCCATCGCAAGAACTTACGAGAAGCACAACTTTATTATCGTTCTAGGTAGCAACAATGCAGTTGTTATTTGTAACAGTCGAATGTAATCATTTGCTATTATAGCTACGTTTCTTCTTTTTCATAGCCTTCTTGGAGATAATTGCGCAACCTTCAATTTTGTTAGACTTACGCAATAGTTACTATGTAACTATGTAAGTCCTTTTTCCCTCAATCTATTAACAAACTTGAGGGACGAAAAGAAACGATTTCCATAGATTCTGAAAGGTGCTTACGTTAACTAGACTCATCACTACAGAACCTCCAACACCAATGTTGGCGATTTCAAGTTCATTTTTCCTTGTTAAAGTACAAATTGTATAAGATATGCACCACATGTAACCACAGCAAATGGATTCTTGCTTCAGAAATTATTTTTTACTGTGTCGTCCAAAGTGTACCTTTTCGGCAAATTAGAATATTAAAGACATTTTTCATTCAATCTTTCGGTATAAGACCTTACTTTTCTAAATTTGTGAAAGATTTTTATTGACAGAACAATGAAAAAACTTCATTTTCTCAGATGTACTTCTAATCATTACATTCACCACAGATATATTGCACGTTTTATTTCCTTTCCTTGTTCTCATCACATTTCCTATCTTTGTATATCGGATCTTATCAATAGTATTATCTAAATTATGTTTCTTTTTGGTTACCATATAAAATTTAAAAATTAGAACATAGCATCATTAAAAGACAATTTAAAACAGAGAAAGATTGATTCGACAGAGCAACGAGAGGAAACTTAGTGGCAAGATCGGCATCTTCTGACCATTTTCTTTCTTGGGATTTTTAATTTTCTCACATAATTCTGATAAAGGCATGTTATACTTCGTAAAACTATCTCTATTTTCACCAATGTCGAAGGTAACCCATGAATGAGTAATAGTCGCTACTGTTTGCGTTTGAAGTTGTTGATTATTCAAATTATTTACATTTGCTGCACTACCTACTTCATCTCCACTATCCTCTGCCCTATTCCATCAATCGTCTGGTGGTATAATAAAAACGTTCGCTTTCCAATACTGTCAATTCTTTGATTGTACGGTATTTAAAATAGGAAAGAATCTACCAGAACACTCTCAGGTCCATCGTTCATGTTCATCGTTCCAATATTGGAATATCTTACTTTTCTTACTACTAGTAGGGTGAGAATTACGGCGTAATTGTAAAAATACTTTGAAACAGTATATATGACTCTAATAAACTCTTGTACATACATTCAAAAGAATATTGTTAAAAACAGTTATAAAAAAGTACTTACCTTCTGTAAGCCATACTAGGTACATAAAACCTGTAAAAACCGGTATGTTGAAATGTTGAACAATGATCAAAAACGAATTTTCAATCTTGTTTAATCAGTTGTACTCAAAAGAAAAATACCGGAATCGCTTGAACGTCACTCCTCTACCATTACCAATAACCAAAGTCCTATCTCGATACAGCAACCCCTTTCAGAGATGTAGGGTGCCTGCCAAAAAAGTTGATCGGTGGTACAAAAACTACTTGAAAGCCACTTTTCTCATTGCTACCAACAACCAAAATCCCATTTCGATACGACATCTTGTTTTTGAGATGTAGGATGTCTGTCGAAAAAGCAATATCCAATCGGTGGTTCTAGAATCGTTTGAAAGCTTCGTGTCCAGGAAGACTTTTGATCAATAAGTCAAAGACTATAACAACTACAATTTTGTTCAATCGCAGCAAGACCCAAAACCATAGAAATCCTAATTAAGAAAGCTTTTCAAAATGACTTCAAGAAAATTCTGGCTAATAATAAACCTTGTAAGTTTTTGAAATAGTGCCTTCAGAATGCCATTCAAATGTAGTTTTATTTTTTAAAACTTTTTTAGATCCATCTCCAGTGAAACACAAATTTTGATTTATCAAATGCCAAGTATTTATCATGAGAAGAACTGCTGAACAACTAAATTTTGTTGAAATCTATGACTCTAAATAACTTTTAATTCTCTGCTTATCCAATACAATTTGAACCATTTAGATTTTATTTTTCCTCATTGCTAAAGATTATTTTTTTTATTATTTCAATCAAGATTCTTTACTGTTAAGAGTAAGTGGTAACCTTTCAAGACTTATGTCTAAAAACTCTTCTCTACCAGATTTAGACTAGTGTACTTTTGCAACAATAGATACTATTGTGTGCAGGGTTAGCTTTAGGATACTGCGTTTCCTGAGGAAAGTTCCTTGTACTTTATACTAAGAGATATTAGAAATGCGTAAAGCAACCCAAAATATCTTCTAGGTTAAAACAATCTAACTGTGTTTAGTCTAAAAATAAAATGATAGCTATTGAAGTTTAAAGCACATATTCTACAATCTAAAATTTCTCTGAAATTGTAAATAAACGTTTAACATTCTTGGAAGATCAAGCGTTATCAGTGATTTTGGTGCTGGTTTTACAATGCTTTCAAAAGGCAAAAGCAGTGCTCTACTAATATTTGTATTAAAAGCATAAGCAATATAGGAATCATCAAAATAAACGTGTCTGTTCGTTTGAAGAACTTAACTTATTCAACAAACCTGATCAGGAAATTTTGAACAATGCAAACAGTTCGATGGGTATAAATCCAAAAACATGGACATTTTAAAAGATATGGTCTGGTCTGGTCCCTGAGACTATTGTTTTAGAAATAAATAAAATAGTATTTTATTGTAGGGAGGGGGAAGATTTATTTATTAAAAAGTAAATAGTGAAGCAATTGGTTATAGTTGTAAAGAGAGATCTGTAGATTCTTCTACAGAAACAATGGTCTCAACCGCCAAACTGGAAAGAAATCAATTCAAGAGTAAAAAGCATATCTTACATATACAGTGTGCCCTTGAAATGGACGAAAGTACTCATGCAGACAAGTCTCGAAGCAAAAGTCACTAAAGTGTACTGTTTCTAAATTACAGGGTATCAAAGTTTGATTCACAATATCTTGCGTTTTCGATATCTCGAGAACGACTTGCGATATTCAGATAAATTCTTATTAGTAGAAGACACCTTATACTTTACAAATTTCTACTTATACTGATTATTGTTTCCAGAGACACAGAGATTAGGAGTGGGGCAATTCTGTTAGTTTTGAGATTTAACACTGAATTTGACAAAAAAGCTGCTGGTTTTTTTTCTCATAGGATGCGTCATTTCTTTGAGAATAAATATAGAAATTGCATCTAGAAATTTCTGTGTAATCAAGTGTTCTGCAATCTACAAAAAATTGAGAAATTCCAAGTTGGTGTATCTAAAATGTATTTACTGCATGTACTGACTTTTACACTTGTACAGGCAGTCACTTTAATAGCTTAATATCTGAAACCGACTCTCATTATGAGATTAAATAATTATATTAATGGTGTAGCCTGGCTTTCAGAAAAGGAAGAAGCGATCAGGGAGGATCTTTGGAATTTCATTTGAACAACAATCAAAACAGAATGAAGATGGAATTGCAGAACATTACTTTGATGACGTATAGATTGGCAGAGATGAAAACCAAGTTCTGGGAAAATTAACTTCAATCAAGGTATTGATTTTTTAAGTTCAGATATAGTAGTTAAAATTTGATTCAGTAACTGCAAAAATATTATAAATTTCAGGTATTCTAACAGTAAATAAAATTGAAGTAAAGTTCGATTATTTATATTTATTAGAGCAGTTGTTATTAACTTTTTCTTTCTAAAGATTCTGCAAGGATTTTCAGAAACTGTTCATTTGTCACGACAGCATTGTCAATATGAGCAGTAAAGTTATACTGTCTGTCTGATCTATAACAGTAGGGCGTAAGTACTTCATTCTGCCATACATCTTTTTGATATCTACTTGTAATAACTGTTTGCTGAATGTGTGTCGGACGATGCTTTAGCTGGAGACTGGAATAGTTCTACCCTTCGAGGAACGTTGAAGAATTTGCTGAGATTATAAGTCTTGAACTTTTGGAGATTGCCTTTGTGACTGGAATCAGGGTCCAAATCCTAAATATTATGAGTACGAAATCGTACATTCTTTTCTGGGATTCTTTTGACAACAAATTTACAGACTTTTTTATTTTGTTCTCATAAACTCTCCCTTCGTCAAGTCTATCGTTAGGTGCATGTGTATATGTATCTGACAATACAGGAAAGTTCCCTTTCATACTTAATACTAATCGTATATGGAGGTTTATAAATTAACTCCCAACTTCTGGCTCGTCCTGAAGATTCATTGATTGATTATGAGACAAATCTTTTTATCAAGGTCGCCACCACGTGTAGGTGTGTAGATTGTTCATTGCACAAGAACGGCTAATCAAAAGGGCGGTAGTTTGCAAACTCATTCACGTACTGGTTGTTATGTTGTTCGAATGTAATTTTAACAGTGAGAAGTAGAACTTTAAGTTGATCATTTAAAATTTTAGTTATCTTCATCAGTTTATAAAAGAAAATAATCTCAGTTTGCTAGTGGTATCAAATCAGTTAGTTGATACATAGGGATCAATAAGTTAAGCTAATTATCTTCAGTTGCCTAATCCAATTTCTTCTTTTATTAATTAGTAAATCTATGTACTAGTACTAATGAAGAAGATGACAAAAGAATTAAATTTGTCGATATAGATTTATAGTATGTATTTCT